>JAQGAV010003709.1:0-11830 GCA_034691345.1 Phasmarhabditis papillosa | reverse complement strand
AGCTCTGTAAGAACAGTTATCCACTAAAGCTCGAAAAAGCTCGTTTTTGAAAACGAGCCCAAACGCCCAACTCTACTTACCATGATAAAAATAGTTTTGATATCTTCGTAGCCTAATTTCTAATATTCTCTATCTCACTTAATGCTTTGGTTCTCAAAAAGACAGGATTTCAGCATTGTTGTTTTGCTTGTAAAATCATTACTTTGATGATTTATAAAAGATATTTGTGTCCATTCACTCGGGAAATGTGAACATTTGCTACAGCAATAGTCAGAGGGATAAAGGCCATCTTCCTGTTGAAATCTATAGCTGAATGATCAGTTTTCGGTTCATTTCATTTCCCTGTTAAGCGACATTTCACGGAATCTGGAGAAATAGTCTTGGTACCTGTTCTCTATAGTAGTGTGCACTGTTTGCCTGATCTCATGAATTTGATATTGGTAAATGAACTTCAGCCTATTTTCCTATTTTTAACATCTATGAGCTTTCTAATGTGAAAACTATTTGTCCTCCTTAATAAATTTGCTTGGCAAATCTCTCTTGGTCCAATACTTTCTTATTTCTTCTACCTAGTTCTTAAACAGTTTACGATCAAGATAAGTTTCTAACTAACGAGCTACAACCAGACTCTCTCCATCTACCTTCTATTTCTAGACAAATACAAAGAATATTGAACCCAAAGAACTAACAATAAGAATTTCAGTTCATAATATTAGAAAACCATTCCCAGATACATAGCAAACCATCGTAGTTAAATGTTAAATCTTACTAGACATTGGGGCCAGGCCCGATTTGAATCATGCTCAACCGCAACCACCAAAAACCAGAGCGGCCCCGGGCGTACGATTTTGGGCCGTGCCGGCAAGCGCTAAAGGCTACTACTATTTATTTTGTAATATATTGTTTAGCCTATGTTGTAGGCCCCTGTGTTCTTTCGCTATTCTTTTATTATTGTTATCAGTATCATTTCAGTTGTAACCAAAAAAGGGGGCGGTACCATGCGTGTGAATAAAAGCCTCCGAAGGGCTACCGCAACGGCAACCAGAATACCACTTATCGCAATGCAAATACAGGTATGAAATATTTGAAATTGAAGTTTTTGAGCTATGCCAAAGGTTTCAGGGTTTTCTAATAATGTTAAGGTTACAATACTTGCTGATTAACAAACTTCTTTAAACTGAAAATTCGTGAAAACGGTATACGTTTTTTTAATAAGATTTCGAATTGAACGTACTTAGATAACAGTTTACTTTATTTTTAATCTAATAAACTTTTTGCAACTGTTTTTCGGTTTTTCTGACCTTACTTTTGTTTCACCAAAATCATCATTGTTTTCCAGTTTAACACAGTGTTGTTCTGATTCGAAAAGTATTTCCATCGATGAAATTTGTGTGACCAATATTTCTTGTTTTTAAAAATATCTCAAGAAAAAGCAATATATTTAATAGTTATATATATTAATAGTTTAATAATAGTTATTATATCTTCTTTAGGATGAAAATAGTACTGCAAAAGTGGATCACTTTCAAATAGATACGGAATCCGTGCATACGCAAGCGTCAAAACAAAATGTAGTAGCTGTACAAGCCGCAGAAGAAAAGAAAAAGATATCGTAAGCATTTTTATTAATTTTAATTTGTTTTAACTCTATTAGTAGTTTATATTTTATTTTTAGAACTACTTATGCTCTCATTAACCTTCTCAAAGGTATGGTGGGGCCAGGATGCTTCGCCTTACCAATTTCATTTAAACAAGCCGGACTTTGGGTAAGCTTTCTTAAATTCTACTTAATTTTACATTTGTTTAAAGAAAAACGCATAATGTTTTGAAATATTTCACTTATATACTCAACTTTTCTAATTCTTCAAAGTAAGGACACGTTGTAGTCCTACAAACACGTTTATGATAACGTTCAGCAGTCGTTTCGTTCCGTTTTTCTATCAAATCTCGACTTTTAACATTGTTTTAAGATGTCAAATTGCGGCTAATTAATAATAAAATAAATGATTAAAGAGAAAAAGATAAGAAACAGGAACATTTTTATGTAAAAGAAACGGCTATTACATCAGATGAACGAGACCGAAAAGTGTGAAAATTAACGGGATTTTAAAAAAATAGTGTCAAAACTTGTGTTTATAGTGTATCTATAAAGTTATTTATACTGTGTAGTATTATAAAAGAGTAATGCTACAGCGAAATATATAAATCGGTATATCTAAATATTAGGTTAAACTAAGTCACTGTTTTTATACAACAGCAGACAGAAGATTACAAATATGGAAACTTGAAGATGGGATAAGCAAAAAACTAACAAAATATTAGGTAGTGCTACAAATAATATATAATTTTGCTAATATACTGTATATATATAGTTTCCAAAAATTTTTCGACACTGGTGATAGTCATGAATTTCAGGCCGGCTTTGCCATTGTATTCCTTCTCGGCATTGTTTCTTCATTTTGTATGGTAAAACTTGTTAGATGTTCTCAATATCTATGTAAAAAGTGAGTTTATTTTTAAAGATCATGTATCATATCTCTATTATTTACAATCATTTCACTTTTAATTCTTATTATCTTTAATAATTGTTTATTGTAATAGTATTTTCGTCAAACTTTTCGTCATGTTACTAAAACTGCACGCGTCTAGGGGTATTTTTAGCTTATTTTCGATCTATTATTAACCATAAATGATATGTAAAAATGGGAAACTCTAGATTTCGACTTGTGATTTACCATTGAAAATCTCAAAACAAGTATAATTGAATAACTACTGTTCATAGACTATACGTTCTTCGAATCAATGCCGATTATTTGAAAAGCATACGCTATACAAAACTCTTAATATATTTAAGCAGCTTTATGGAATGTTAAATACTGTTCAAAATTCTTATGCATGATTCTGCAACACTAATTTCTAGACACTATAAAGTAGTCTTTTTCAAATATCCGTAATTATTTGAGTGCACGCAATACATTCCTATAGTCTTTTGTTATCTAAAAAGGAAGCAGCCCATATCAGTCAAAATGAGCCATTTAGGAAGGTTACAATGTAGTCCGGAGAAGCATGAAACAACTAAGAATATCGTAAAGATTTGAGGTTTTAATAACCCCCAATAAGTGATGTCCCAAGCCTTGTAGGTTAGGAAATGCAGTTTCTGAGCTTTTCTTGAACTCGCAACGCGGGTACTAGGTAGTATAGTAGATCTAACACTAAACATTCAAGGACAATCAACTCTTAGTTTTATTCTTATTAAAATGTTTTAATTTGTTAATTTGTCAATTTTAGACTAAACCGTCCAGCTCTCGACTATGGTGAGATGGCCTATGAATCGTGTCTTAACAGTTTTCCTGTTCTACATAAATTTGCGTTTGCCGCACAGTAAGTTTATGAGCCTCTTTTAATTTGAGTTAAATACAATATTTAGAATTCTTGTAAATGGATGTTTAATTGCTCTACAACTCGGAATCTGCAGTGTCTTCTATATTTTCGTTGTGGAACACGCACAACAAGTAAGCTTAGAATAGAATAGAATAGAATAGAATATTTATTGTTCGAACTTACAATGACACTTAAAACCCATTAATACAAGTTTGATGAAACAGACATATTTATTAGATATTTTATAACTTCCAATGTTTTGATAGTAAATCTTTTTTGCAACTTTTATTTATCGATTTTGCGATTCAATAGTATTGTCATTGAATCAGCTTTACTAAATCCAACCCTAATCCATATTTGCAAAATAACGCATACAAATATTTAACAAAGTACAAAGTGGTTGGAACAAACTTCTCAATAATTTTTATAATTCAGATAGTCGATCATATTTGGCCGGATGCCAATATTAGCAAGGATGTGTACTTCTTTGCTGCCCTGCCATGTTTCCTTATTCTATGTACAGTAAGGACTCTGAAGGTTTGTTATATAGATTATCGGTAATTTTATAAATTAAAGGAGCACTGCCTCTTCAAGTTTGAATTTGAACCACCTTTACATATTTTGAAACAGCCCATTTAAACTATCTTGAGAAAAAGAATTCAATTCAACATTTTTTAAATAATTATTTGTAATTTCAGGTTGTTACATACATTTGCATGTTTGGAAATATATTGATGACTCTCTCACTGACAATTATCCTCGAGGTATGTCGATAAAATTATATATAGGAATTCTAAATATTCTTTAAACATGTAACACTCTTCCTTTTAGGAACTAATCCGCGCTGACCACTACGATACTAAGGAATTACCTGCATTTACTGATATCAACGGAGCTACGTTAGCTGCAGGATCTATTCTATATGCACTAGAGGGACAGGCCTTGGTAAGTACATCTACACGAAGCTCAAGTAAAAACGGAGAATGATTGCCAGGATCATCGAGAATCTCTATATAATACCAACAATTTACAACTGCTGTCTAACCATTATCAAAAGTGTGTCATTTCAATACAAGTTATATTTTTCATTCCAATTGTTTGGCCCATTCCGGATTCTTGGCGAATTCACATTCTGGCGAATTCACGGTGCCCGGCTGTTCTTAGCCTGCCCGGGCAAAAATTCTCAACTGCTAGGGCAGCGGAAAACTTGCCGGGCACCCACTTAGTCGTTTCTATACTACGGCCACGGGTCTACAATCAACAAATGGATAATTCCGTTTAATTATCGAGCTGATCAAAAGCCGCGACAGATCTATAAAAAGGTGGCGCATAGTGCTTTTTGATAACATTTGCCAATTTAATGCGTTCATATTCAATTGAAAATCATTGATCGCTGAGAACATTACATAAAAAAATAAGATGTAAATATATTTTAAAGATAAATATTTGGAATAGAAACTATTATTAGATGAAAATGACAACAGGTTAAAAACTTTGAAGTGTTCTTTGTACTTTAATCAAAGTAAATAGAAACTATAAAATAAAAATGGTGTTATAGGTTCTTCCATTGGAAAATAAAATGAAGCATCCTAAAGAGATGAAGGGATTCACCGGAGTTCTATTCACAGGAGTTAATCTTGTTACACTTATATATGCAGCAGTTGGGTATGTCATGTGCAGAATTTTAAAAATAACAGAGGATTTATTTTGGGTAGAATTTGGTGTATCTAATGATGTTTAGTGTTGGCTATAATATTTTAAACTATTTTTAAAATTATTTATTCCGTATATCAATATATCACATGACGGGTGTTCTTGTCATTTTTTCCATATTTGGGGCAGCTAGAAGTCGGTTTTGCGGGAATCATAAGAGAACATTCAATCATACATCCCACGGTTGCTCAATCCGGCTTGGGACGGGGGAGGGATCGGATTATTGTAAGCACTAGGATAAAAACGTTCTCCCAATTAGTTTCAACACTTATGTTCGTTTGTTTCTAATACGGATGATATCTGAATGTAATTCTAAATATTAAATATATTATTTTAGTTTCTTTGGTTACATTACCTATGGCGATGCCGTTCTTGCCAGTATAACATTGAACCTGACCGATAAACCGTAAGTACACCAAACACTATTTAGCCATTCACATATTTACTTAACCACTATAAGCTACACAAACCATTTCAAATTGAACTACTTGTTTGTCATTTACAGTTAATTTTGTTGCAGACTCGACTTTTCGGTGAAGGTCATGCTGTTATTAGTAGTCTTCTCGGCTTTCCTCATCCAGTCCTTCCCATTGGTGGAGATGATATGGCCCCCAGTTAAGGCTCGCCTTAGAGAAAAAGAAATGAAAAGATGGAAGATTATTGGACTAGAATACTGTTTCAGATACTCCATTGTTTTCGTAGCTTGTGAGTTTATATTATTTTTGGTTTAGAGTCTTTGAAGGTTCCACCTCTAGGTGACTGTCAAATACGCGCTGATAATTTTCGAACTGTTATAAATCCAAGCAAAAATATTTCATATCCGAATAAACAAAACAAACTAACAGTTAGTGTTTCTAGTTTGTATAGCTTTGTTTTTGGGAATCCAACAATATTTGAGATAAACTAATATATTATATGTTTATAATACTTTTAATTAGTTCAGTTGACACTTCTGATTTTAAGTAGCTACGGTTTAAAACATTAAACTACTTTTATTTACGTAATTCACATGCCACGCTTAAGCTTCCTAGCAGCTGGTACTGCTTATCATTGTATGAATGGTTTCATTTCTTTTGTCCAATCTCTTCTCTAACTAAATAGACGCGTTATTTGATTCCGATCAATGATTTAAAGCGATTGAATGCACCTAGTATGATTAAAACAATCTATATCCTTAAAAAGAGTGTGGCTTCTTGTAACTGGGTACCATATAAATAAACTTAAAAGAGCAACAAAAGTTTTGGATTAATACATAGCTTATGAAGGCTTCCTGACAAGAAAATAATAAAAGTCTTGATAATAAAAATAAAAATAATAAAAACCAAAGTTATTCTTACTCTGGACCAAAGTTATTCTTACTCTGGACCAAAGGATTGGAAGTGATAAATCTTACTCATATTGATGTTTCAGTTGGTCTTGCTATTGCTATTCCAAATTTGGATGATATTATTCCATTGGTAGGAGTATCTGCTGGTATGATGCTTGCTCTAGTCTTACCATCTATGTTAGAAACAGTCTGTTTATTGCCAGTTTGGTTAGAAGGACCAAGGTGAGCATTTCATTTAAATATGCTGAAATATCTGAATCACTATATACGAAAACAAACAGGAGATCAAGCAAACTGAGGTTTCGCTTTTTCTTGGTAGATCCAAATACTTTCCCAATGGGCAAGGTTTAACTAAAATATCATATTCTTACTCTGGACCAAAGTTATTGGAAGTGATAAAAAGGCTTACGACCTCCGACCAAAATAAGGCTTTTGGCGCTTCGCCGCAGAGCCAAGAACCATTATATCTACTAATATTGATAGTTGAGCTATTTTAAAAGGGACAATGTCAATGTACGAATAGTAGACATGATCTCGAATGATCGCATCCGCCAAAAGCTAATCTGATGAGAATAGACTAGATTATTTCTTTTCTTTTCTACTACATTTGATATGCTATAATCGAAATCAAAAGTAATACAGCCGTGTTAATGAAATTGGGTTTGCGGGAGTTTTGAATACTTCGTCTCGAGTAAGGCAGTTCAAAAGCAAGTTTGCAATCTGCTCATATCGCGCGTGTAGAATGCAGGTGCTGTGTTAAAAATAACGAAATACGCAGATTACATGGCCTCATTACTTTTTTTCGTTTCAGATGGAAACTTGTGCTCAACTTGGTAATGAATGCATTTTACTTTATTCTCGGAGTGTTCTTTGTGATAACTGGTCTACAAGCAAACATAAAACAATTAATTAATGGTTCAACTTAAACGAAGTAACAATCCTTAACTGATTTAGTATTCACTCTATTATTTGTTAGTTTGTTATAACTTATATATTTTATTCATGACAATTTTTCTATGAAAAGTCCTTGTCATTACCCCATTCCACGTAAGATCTCTCGTACTGCTTTTAGTAGTTGGCGAATTCTAAGTTTTCACCGTTAATTCACCAGTATTTTATAATTTTGTACAGTATTCTTCTTGTTAGGTATTGATTCACTAGTTTCTACAATCTATTTTAATAATAGTATTTTGTATATTATTATGTTTATGGTTAGTTCTATTGTTTTTACGACATATCACTCGAAACGAGTTTCTTTTCTACTCGGTGTTAAGTTTACGGTGCAATTTGTTCATAACTAGTCATGTACATAGATTGTCAACATTGAGAATAAAAAGCAGAACAAAAATTCTGTTAACTTCCTTTGTAAAGATGATATTATTATAACGAACTAAGAGAAATCAGGCTATTCATTCCCTTATGTATCAAGATACTCCACTACTATCAAAGTTATTACAGATTCCAAAGACATGAAAGCATACATGTGACGTTAATTACAAACTTATTTTCTTGTCAGAGAAAAAGCAAAGAATTTAAAAAAATGCTCTCTCTACAAAGTTAAAAGTTTGTTTATTTATTTTGACGAAACACGAGATCTCAGATGTTTGGAGCGAAGAAGTGAGACGAGGGAACCATGGGAAGTAAGACTTCATAGCACACTACCAAGGGAGTGGAGGCGGCATCTACCTCTAGCTTATAAGGCAACGCTTCTAAGAAGAAGGTTAGATGTCTTCGGACAATCTTCGGACGAATAAGGACATTAGAACCGAAAAACAGAACTATGGCAAAGAGAAACTTTGCAATCGCCTTCAAAATAGACTTCTTCTCGCCAGTTCTGCGTTCTCAAAGTCCGGCATTTTAAAATAGAAAGCCCTCTCCACCGATTTTAAATTTATTGTTTTGAACAGCTGAAAGTGAGATGGAAGTCTATCTATTGGAACAGACTAAATATTACAGGTGTCAGAAAATAAGGTATAATTCTTTATAAACTAATGATGAATTTAGAAAACAATAGTTTATTCTAAAATTTCTGGATTAAAGACAATTACAATCGAGAAATACCGTCTCTGCTTCTGATAACTGCTTCTTGTGAACATGACAGAACTAATTGACCATCTTCAGTCCACAAACGACCAGTAGCAAAACCTCTACCTCCATCTAGAAAACAAGTTTAATGCTTAATATTCTGGAGTAATAGTAAATCTTTAGCAAAACTATAGTGTAGGAACTGTTACTGCTAGGTATACATCGCGGTATCCCGGTGAAGACAAATGAATGTATTGTCGAATTAGAGGCCCCCAATTTAAACAAGTTGTGGGGAAAATTGAAGATCCAAGACAAAACCTCTGTTTAGTTAGTATGTTTTTTGGGAACCCAAATGATTCAATCTCCAGCCTATTTTGCTATTGATACTGTAAACAATCACATGATTATAAAAGTGGTGTTTGGAATCTGTTCTTAGGCAGACTATCATAGTTACCTACCCATAAGATAAATTATATACAGTTTGGAAAACCTTCGACTTATAATTTTGTTTACAAATGTTGAGGTAAACTTACGAGCTATACTGGACTTCGTCTCAAACAACATCCACTGGTCAGCTCTAGTCTCTGGATGATGAATCCAAATGTTATGATCTAATGAAAATACCATAGAAGTTTCTATTTCATTCCTGAATAAAGGCAATATCACCATTATTATAATAAACTAGCAACTAACCATAAATGTGGACGGAAAATTGATCCAGCTAGGGCAGAGTCGGTGTGGTAGGCGATTAAAAATCTAAACTGTTGCATATCATCTATATACTACAACTCGGTTTTAGTTCTAAATAATGAATAGCGATTAAATAGTTAAAATGGAGTACTGTATTTTATTTGTAAAACAAATTACTGTCATCAATATGCAAACAAATTTACGGTCCAAACTGGGGTCTAGGACGTTATTTTTGAACTGCTTTTTAAATAGGGCCCACAAGTTCACAAACTGTATCGATGTTGACGTACAGTATCATTTCTCACACTTATAGGCTTACCTATGTAATTTTTCATCATTAACTGTAATGTCTCCTCTAGTTCTAAACCATAGATAATATGTTCTTTCTTCTGTTGGCTTTTCAAGCAAGTAATAAAAACTAGGATCAGTTGGACGAATCTGAACAAAGAATAGTATTTCAACTCTAGCAAACAAGTATAGTCTGATTAAAGAATAATAATAGAGTGATAAAAATAATCTCGTTGAAAAGGCTCTGGAAGTATTCGAAAACCGAAAATATACGCAAAATTTCCTAAAAATACGCAAGCTACACTCCATTATTCCTCTTGAATCAGAATATAACATACCTCAAATAAATCCCCATCTAGGTAAGCTCTTTTATCGTAAGTGTGTAGACGACGTTCAATAGGTTTTGGAAGTTTAATTTCACCTAAATATTATGATTTCGGTTAATATTTTAACAAAACTACCTTTATCTGATTTTTCTAACATAGAAGACATCAGATCGGGAATATTCTCAAGAGTACTCCAGTGAGGAACAGTGGGCATGACATCCTGATGGAAATAAGAACCGTCTTCTTTCTATAAGAAGGTATAAACAAGGTAATACAAAACAAATCAAAAAGTACCATTGTCCGCATTCATATTTAGTGGTTGTTAAAATTGAAATCATAAAGAGCAAAATTTGAATAGACTGGCCAGAAATCATCTTACAAAAAGTAGTTAGATGAATTGGTAGTCGCGTGACTGGTTTCGTGAAAGTAAACGAAAATATAGCACATTTCATACAGACAAAAACTATCAAACTACCAAACTGTATAATATATAAACTAGATTCAAACTTTGGTAGGATCAGTTTTACCAAAAATAACTCTAATCTGGTAAAGCTCACCACATGAAAAGATGCTTGCATAATAAATGCAGTAACTCCATTCTGTATAGCATCTACAGTTCTATTTGTAAATGAACGACCATCTCGAACACGACGAACTCGATACTCAACCGGTATAGATGTATCAACTAAACAATGTATAAAATTTAACTATAAAAGTATACAAACTAACCATTATTAATAAAAAATGAGTGAACTGCATTTGGTTTAAGTCGACTGTCAACTGTATTCTCAGCGGCGGCCAGCGCCTAATAAGGGTCTGCTTTTTTATTTTTAATCTATTTTGTTTTTGACTTGAATGGTTTGGATAAAATATCTGGACTTATCTTATTATAGCAAAACATACACAATATTGACCTAAGTTTAATAGTGAAAAAAAACTAAATTTGTTAATAGTTAACCTCGATGTTAATCGTAGAATTTTACATAAACCAACCTGAGCAAAAATGAGACCTCCAAAAGCGGCTTTCGATGATCCTTGCCGAGATGTTGAGAGATGATTGCTACTGAGAAAAAAACATTATATCTAGATGAGAATCGCAAATTGAAAAAGTAATATTATTAAAAGTATTAAGTAGAAAACATTATATCTGGTATTCTAAACATGGTAAGATTAAGGGCTGAGTTAAATCTATAACAATATATGTAATTTACCTAAAATCAAGTTTACTGCACAAACCTGTACACATTTTCTTCTACTTTATCTAATTGCTGGAACTTCATTACACGGTTTTCATAGTCTTCTTCTTTCACAAAAGTAGACATCTTCAAAACTAAAAGAATAGAAGAGTTAAACTTTAAAGAGAATTGTTGTTTAGATATATCGTTCGAACATAGTTGTGACTATAACTGAATCTATTTCACTGGAACAAGACACCTAGTATAAATAATGTTTCTTGAATTGAAAATTAGTTATATTCAAAGGACAATCGTATGTAAATGGGCCAATACACTTATTGTTAGCAAAAAGCATTCTTAGTTCAAACGAAAATGAGAAAACTATATAATAACAAATAAAGTAACTAGAACACAAGCACAATATAATTGAATAGCAATTCAAATTTCATTTTCAAAAAGCAATTTTGTCTTATTTTCAGTTAAAAAAGTGGAATTGTCTTGGAATTTTGCGTCGGTTCAGACGAGCAAAACTGATGCAAAAAAGAAGTGGGCCACAATTCATTCGATAAAGAAAGAATATGTTATCTGTTTCCGCAAAGATATAGAAATCTAATGTAAAAGAAGAACTATAATGATGTTTTAGTCATCATAATACATTTTAGAGCTATAGTGTAGTCTAGTGAACTGTCAAAGTATCAAGGCATAATGCTAAAGAACATTTTTAGTTGAAAAGGTTAAAAAGAAAAACAAACAATATTATATATAGAAAGTAATAAAATTATTAGAAATTAGTTAAATTGCTTGAGAATGTGAGAGATATTAAATTGTTCCAAACAGTATCTGAGTGACAAACAAAACTGATAAAGCATAGTATAATCAAATATAAATAAATTATTCATTTCAAA
>JAQGAV010003708.1:0-11830 GCA_034691345.1 Phasmarhabditis papillosa | reverse complement strand
ATAAACTAAAATAATATTAATACAATACTAAATAAGATAAAATAACGTAAACGTTATTAAAATAATAACTCATGAGCTACGGTTTCCAACGCAGTACCTGGATAGAGGCGGTGTTCGGTTAGAATACTTAGGTACTTATCAACAATAAGGTCCCAATCCACATTTTTTTCAAATTATTCTTATATAACACCGCGCTAGACAGACCTCTCAGGGTGGCCTCATAATAAGGGCCGAGGCCGGTCCTGCCTTTTAAACTTTTGGTTTTTTTGGCCTTCGCCCGGCCCGACCTTTTGAGAGGTCTGGCGCTAGAAACCTTAGCTCATGATATTTGTTGTTACATTTGTTACTATTTGTTGGTACAGATGTTTGGTACTTTTCTATTTTGGCAAACTTCCAGAAAACTCTAAAATTCCTTTCGGGACTAATCCGAGACAGACACTTAGTGGGGTTTACATATAGTCTGTTGCAACACAAAATGTTGAACTTATCGGTTAGGCGAAGTGCCAAAACCTGCAAGTGTGCTCTATTATGCCGAAACTGTGCCAAAAGCTACAGAAACCACGCACGAATTCTAAGTGCATTAAAAATTAAAGGATTGAGCTTTCGTTGCGAGACCCGTGGGCCTTTTCTTAACCGACAGCAAATGACTGCTAGAAACATTTGGCGCCATGTTATGGTCGGAGGTAGCGCCATAGGTCAAAGAGTGGCGCATGGCCAGGCTCTAGAGTGGCTCATGGCGCTAACGTGGCTGTTGACCTGGCGGTGAGGTAGGCTAATTATATGGCGCCCGGTCAAAACCAGGCTCATTTGTGGCTATAACCTGGCTAAAAGGGGGGCTCATGTCAGGCTAGGCGGGAGTGTGGCTAAAAACGGGCCTAAAATGTTCGGAGTCGGCACTTTCCCGCGAATTTGAAGGCAAATTTTGCAACACTGCGCATCTTATGAGGCCGGCGCAATGTAGTCTAGGTTTTGAAACGGACTATATATAAGTAACCTTGGTGTGTTTATAATTTTATATACTTTTATTTATAGATATGGGTTAGTGCATACTTCAACACAATAGTAGAGAATCTTGTTTCATGGGGTTACAAAAGAGGAAAAAATGTTGTTGGAGCGCCGTTTGATTGGCGCAAAGCGCCCAGTAAGTCGTTTGTTTGGGACAAAAATAAGTAAACTATGCGAAGTTAATAATTTAAATAACCTGTTATTATTAACCTTTGCTAGAAACCATTGTTTTACATATTATAGTCTGTAACATAAACAAGGTTTACAGTATCAAGCAAAATATAAAAATACATAGAAACACGATGAATTGTGTTCATTTTCTTCAAAAATACATAAATTTGTATACAACACCGCCTCGTTTCAATAAGTTGCAACAGACAATAAAACAAAATTATCTTTTTTAGACGAGCTGCACGATTATTATCTTATACTAAAGTCGACCATTGAGACCACTTACAGATATAATAATAATAAAAAGGTAAGAATAAAGAATTATAATTATATATAGTATATAAATAAATAACAATATAATAACTGTATTTAGGTTGTTATTCTTGGTCATAGTATGGGCAATCCAGTAATGCTTTATTTCTACAGTAACTATGTAGATACAGTAAGTTATTTTAAAATACAACCAAACACTATAGTCCATAACAAATAAAAGACAGCAGAGCATTTGCCTATTTGTCTTTGTTTGGACATGATACAAAATAAAACTAGAACAATAATATTTTTCTAATAACAAACAAAAATTGGGCATTGAACCATAGAATGGTTTTAAAATTTTGCCACAGAACTAGCAATTCTACAAACATTACACAACACCGCCCACTGTAGTTTTCTTTTTGTTATGGACTATAATAACTTGTCTAGTTTAACATTTGAACTTCAAGTAGATATTCTATAATATTATGTACTCAGTCTTTGTAAATCTAACTATTTTAGGTAAAAAATATTAGCAAAAATAACAAATATAATTATTTTAACATATTATATTTAGAATTGGAAGTCTAAATACATAGAATCTCATGTTTCATTAGCAGCTCCATGGGGTGGTTCTATGTCAATTGTACAACTTTATGCATCTGGATATAATTTACATTTTAGTGAATTTTTAATGAATTCATTTAAAATGAGACCAATGGAAAGGTTTGTTAAATATTAATTAATATTATTTTATTTATTAATGATATTAGTTACTCGCACAAAGTCGTCGTTGTGGAAAAAGAAGCAGCCGTAGTCCTATAAACAAAGCCCATCAGATTTTTGTAACAACACCATAAACAATTTGGGCTGTGTAAAGATATTGTAGCCAAAGTGCTTTTACTTTTTTATTGTTGAAATATAGTTTAAAATTTGAAAAAGTTGAAACGGAACGCTAAACTTTTAATTAGATTAAGTTGGAGGAGATGGGAAACTGACAAGAATTTCCCCATTTTGCTACTGCAGGAAATGGTTGATATCACACCATACAAACCGGCCCGGCCCCGCCAGACCCACTGGGTGGTCTAGTTCATATGGTCAAGAGATCTGACCATTTATAAAGAAATGACCAGTGTTCTACTAAAGTAATAGTTTACAATTAAAAAAATAATAATATTATTATAATAATAATTTAGATCATTTTCCTCATCGGCTTATCTATTTCCAAGTCCAGATGTATGGTCAAAAGATGATGTTTTAGCTATAACAGAAGATAAAAACTATACTGTAAGTAAAAGAAGAAACAGAGTTATAGTCAATTACAAGAACTTTATTACAGTATCATAGAGAGAGGCGGTGTTATATAAAGTGAATGTAAAATCGGTCGACGTGGTGCGTTTTCTCAAAAAAGTACATTATATAACACGGCGCTCCGCTCGTGAAACCGCGCTGGAAACCTTGGTCATGAGATAGACTATATATATTAAAATGAAATATATAAACTTAGAAAACCACCGATTGTTGATTCCCTTTATATAACAACATTATCCATAGGACACTGCGCTAGTAAGAGTAGTTCTTACAAAAGACTATAGATACCCATTATTTGTAATATAATTATTTTAGCTTGCTAATATCGAGGAATATTTCACTGACATGGGATATTCAATGGGATACAAACAGTATCAGACCTATGCTCCATTGAATAAGCCACTTCAACCACCTGGAGTTAAGGTATAGTCAGTCTATAACAAACAAAAGACCTCAGAGTGGTATAAATTGTCTTCCGCAATTGCGTAATTGTCTTTTTCTGGATTTGATACATCCAGAAAACAAAGTAAAATAATATTAGTACAACAATATTTTTCTGACAATACACAAAAAATTGCGCATCGAACCATTTAATGGAAGTTTAATTTTGTCGCAGTATGAGCGATTTTTGAAACCTTACACAACATCGCCCACGACAGTCTTTTTCTGTTATGGACTATCACACAGAGGCTATAAAAATAACAACACTTATAACCTTTAGCTTAAATAGATAATTAATATTGTATCGAAACCGCCAATAACAGAATCACGATTGCTTTCTCTCACATCTTATCTTTAAAATCATCATGTTTTGTAAAATTAAAAAATCTATTAATTTAATTAAACGATTTAGGTGCACTGCGTTTACGGTTTGGGAGTCGCCACTTCGGAACAATTTAGCTGGAAAAAAGGATATTTTCCTGACTATTTACCGTATATAAAAAACGGAGATGGTGATGGAACAGGTATACATTGAGGGCTTTTATTAGGGGTGGCAAAGGGCCCGATTATTTTAAGGGCACAGTTTTTGTCTCAGGCATAGCCGGAAGGCAAAATATATGTTAATTCTACCACTGTTTTTAATAAACGTATCAAAAGTGATTGTGTTGATCGTCTTCTCCGAGAAAACTTATTATTTAACTAAACTCTAATATTTAATACTAAAATATAAAGACAAATTATATTCTTATCTCTCTCTGTTTTTCAAAAAGTATATTTAAGTGGGTGAACGCAGTGCTACAGTATGTGAAAAATGGACAACTGAATCGAATAATGGAAACAAAGTAAGTAAAGACAAAGAGATATAATCACTTGCTTGAACTTAGGCCTGGGAATTTCACGGGCCGGCATGGCCGGGCCGAAAATTTGATACAGGGCCGAAAATTCAAAAAGTCGTCCCGCTCAAGTACAAGTTTAGTGAAAAAATTGACTGATTTAGGTGAATATTCTGATAAATAGTATCCAGAAGCATCAATATGTAAACCTTATAGCACTCTTTATAATTAATGCCAAAAAATAGTGCTGAAATTTACATTCAAAAAATGTCTGCAGAGCATCGCTAATATTTCGCCTGTATCTCGAAAACTTTTGAATTTTTTGATTTCTGTTTTCAGTATTTTTACCAGTACTAGTAGGGCAACGAAATAACATAAATAAATCTACTAAAAGTTCAGGTTTACATTTTGCCTGCCGGTCCTTACTGAAAACTAGCCTTTTTGAACAATATCCGCTAAAAAGTGTGATATAGACTAGGGCCGGCCTGGCCGGCCTTTTGCCGGCCCTGCTCAAACTGTACGCAATTGCGAAACTATTAAATTAAAAACAAGAAAGACGTTGTTTTATTTAGTTTTATATCTTTCTTTTTAGGTTTCTTCTTTTAGTTTGGACAAAGTAGATCATATGGCTATTCTTAAGAGTCCCGAAGCTATTGAGATTATAAGAAAAGCAGTTTATGATGAAATATAATAGAAAAATACATAATAATAGAGATTATTCAATTATTTTGTTTGCAATATACACAATAATATTAAATATAAATTCTTATTATATTATCCTTTATATATATTTATTGGGGGTAACTATCTGTATAAAACCAAATTAATAAGACAAACAGCTTAACGTTTCCTTCATTTGGACAAACAAACAAAATATATAACAAAATATTTAGAATCACTTATTTAACATAATATTTTTTAAAATGATAAGAAATATAAATAAGAAAAATAATAAATAATATAAGAAAAATAAACAATGATAAGAAATATAAATTTTAACTTATTTAAGTGTAAACTATGCTCGAAGATTACTAATAAGTTTTTTTACTAAATAATCCACAATAACTTTAACATACGGAGTTCTCCTTCCCATTCGTCGTAATTTCATTCCTAAATTTCTCACTACTCTTCTGACCTTTCTTATAGGTATATTCAGCGCCGACAGTAATAATGGAGTTTTACTTGCGTATTTTTAACACCGCACCTGCAGGCAAATTGTACGCGCGTACTTGCAAAGTGCAATATTGAACAGAGGGTAGCCGCCAGATGCTGGCGCGATGCTCGCAAAAGGGGATCAGACAAGCGTTGAATTCTTTACACTCCATCATTACTCTCGGCGCTGACTATATTTATGGCTCCCAGTCCTTTTAATTTTTCAGAGATAATCTATACAAATTCTATTTCTAAACTTTTAATCCATATCTGAGAATATCCCACTAGAGACTCCAAATTTCCATCCCAACCTTAGCTGTGTCTCTTCTTTTTAACAATCTTTTCTTCTCCCATGGGTATCTAAGTTCATTTGTTTATAAATATAAATACAATATCTCTTATAGAAAATTTAATAACTTTTTAGTAATATAGCACAGAAGGTTTTCTTAAATCAAAGGTTTGTCACCTACACAAATAATTAATAATAAAATTGACTTTTAAATGTTTTTAGCTTATAAAAATGTCACAAAATGCAAGCAAAGTTGATGGAGGAAATGATAACACAAAGACTGTGAGTGGGGGGTTTAGGTCAGAATAAGGGACAGCCCGTTATTAAAAGATTTAGACAGTTCCGTTCAGGCCAGAGCTAAAATTTAAAAAGTATGTTCGCGGCTAGGTCCGAGTGAAGCTTTCCCATCGTGGTTCGATCATATTTTCAACTGTTAAGAATTAATATTTGTCATTTTTAAAAATACTCGGCTATAATATTGTTAGAAGTTACCATTTCCGTATTGAATACTTGCAATAGTTGGAGTATCACTACTCTTGTAAAATATTTTAATATTTTTAGAATAGCAAAGATTCTACTAAAAGTAGTGAAAACTCTACAGAAAGGGCCGTAGAACAAACACAAATAGAAATGTTAAAAGCGAAGCCGGAAGAAAAGAAAGAAGTTGTAAGTAACGGGGTAGTCTCAGTTCCCTTGGGCAGTGTGCCAAATTTGGTGTTGGCACCCGGCCAGAGTCCGTAATTTGTATTTGTCGTTTGAATTTTAATTAGTTTTCCGTTAAATGACTGCTAAATTCTATAAACGGGACAAATACCAAAGTTTAATGGAGTTTTTAGGTGTAAGGAGACAGCGAATATACACACATTTAGCCATAAGCTAATTAATTCAAACGAAAAATACAAATTACGGACTCTGTGGCCGTAAGATAGAAAAGCCCGGATGGGTGCCCGTGCAGTTTTTATCCTGCCCGGGCAATAATCTACAACTGCTCGGGCAGCTAAAAACTGCCGGGGCTTTTCTAGACTACAGCCACTGACGGCGTGCCAACATGAGATTTGGCACCCTGCCCAAGGGGACAAAATACGTAGACTGGATACGTTGTGAACGCCCATCTATACACAGTAATCAGAGTGTATATATTCTTATTCTTTTAATTTATCTGAAACTTCCAAAATTTGTTCTCGGACAATTTAACAATGTCAGTATTTCTGGATTCCTTGACGTTCTAGCATATCTTTATTTTCCGACGCTAAGAATAAGATAATTACAAAATTGTTCACGTAAGTGGAACATATTATTAATATTATTTATCTATATAATAATGTTTTAAAAATTTTAGATGCCACCGCCGAGTAAAATAGAGAATATTCCTTTTTATACAAAAGCAGAATTTGATGAATTTAATATAAGAGACTTTATAAAACTACATTTCACTAAAGGATCTTGTAAGATGGATTATGCGGTAGGTTGAATACATGGGTATGTCGGGCCGAACCGGCCCTGCCTGGGACCGCCCAGAAACATAGAAAGGGCGGAAGAAAAAACATTTGCCACCCTGAACATAATTCAAACCTTAAAATGCATATATAATCTGTAGCCAAGGCTTATGCAAGGATATACGGTACGAACTGCAAATTTTATTGGAGCGCGGCCGCGCAATAGAGCGCGAAAACGCATACTAGTTAATGATGCAATGGACAACGCCACATCTAACCTATTTTTCGAAAACAATCCATGTCTATTTGTGAATATAACTATTTTGAGCTTTTTAAGTTGAGCGCTCAGACCTTTAAATTGCATATTGTTTGTTCGCCGAGTAAATACAGAACTCTCAACTAAAGTCTATTTATTTATTTATAATAGTTTAAAATGACTAACTAAAACTCTTTTTTAGATAAAGGATCTACATATAATACTGGACAAAGTTAAGCCTCTTATGGAAAAATCGCTCACATTGATTGAGGTAAAACATATATATTTAATCTATGCCTAAATCTCATGTTTTGGGAAACGGTAGATTGGCCGATGTGGACTTTGTCCGTAAAATATATTACCACCAGTGATTGAAGTTTCATTCTTTATTTAGGTTAAAGCTCCAGTTAATGTTTGTGGAGACATTCATGGTCAATATGGAGATTTAATGAGAATATTTAATGTAAGAATAATAATAGAAGAATATTATATTATAGTTTTATTATTATATACGGGGAGCATAGAATCATATGTTCCGAAATATATTCTAAAAGGGAACATTGGGATATTTCCAAACTCGCCCACTACCGTAAAATAGGCCATGATAAGGAATAGCCCCTCACTACCTTTATTTCGGTGTGGAATAGGTTAGGCTTACCTGCAATGTTGATGGGTCATTAGTTATTAATATGTAGTCAACAGTCAAAGCCCTCAATAAGGTGTCTACTCGCTGCACTCAGAAGAAGGGCCGGTAAAGTCCCGAACTAGGATGCACTGCACTTGTGAGTGCCACTGAGTTGTAGTAGCCGACAGCAGAGCCCCTTTTTTTCATACCCCCTTTACTTACTTCTCTCCCCTCCACACAAACAGATCCTCGGACAGGGTCACCCCACGTAGGATAAGATGTTCCCACTAAGGCCAAGTCCATCTGAAGTATTCAATGAAACGCCATGTTAACTAAACTGACATAATGTTAATGATTGAACTGCTGAAATTCACCGATCGAAACTAAAGACACTTTTATATGTAGCAAGTCTAATAAACCATAATTACTATTCTTACAACTATTCCTCCGATAACTCTACTTTATATTTTTAGGCGTGCGGAGTTCCATTTAAATCTCGTTATTTATTTCTTGGTGATTATGTGGATAGAGGAAGACATTCATTAGAAGTTATAACATTACTTCTTGCTTGTAGAATACAATTCCCACATAAAATATTCTTACTTAGAGGAAATCATGAATTACAAAATATAAACAAGTTAGTTTAGAAAAAGATGTGGTTAGTTGGAAGACAAATGGTGAAAAGCGGTGTTCTCATGATTTGCCGGCCCGGAAATTTCAAACATTATGGCCCCGGCCCGCAGCCGTTTTAGAAAATGGGATTAGCTTGCGCTTTTTAATGAATTTATGGAATAACTGAGTTTTTAGGATTAAACAAATTATATTCATAGGATGTTAAACCTATATAGTCAGCGCCGGGAGTAATAATGGAGTGTCACTTGCGTATTTATTGGATATTTAACACCGCACCTGAGAGCAAATTGCACGCGCGTACTTGCAAAGTACAATATTGAACGGAGAGTAGCCGCAAGATGCTGGCGCGGTGCTCGCAAAAGGCGTTCAGATCAGCGTTGAATTCTTTACACTCCATCCTTGTCCTTGGAGCTATAGAACCGAATTGTTTCTTTGTAGAGTCTATGGTTTTCTTGGCGAGACTAAGAATCGTTATCCATTAGAAGGAAAGGCTCTCTATGATCATTTTAATGAAGTATTCTCTATGATGCCGTTAGCAGCATTAATTGCAAATAGAATATTATGTATGCATGGAGGTAATTAAAACAAATATATATATATAATACAAACAGAATTAATATAAGTTTATAACAGTAGTGTAAAGGGTTTTTATTTAATTTTATTATACGAGGTATTTATATATTGTTGGCGGACAAACGATATCCAAGTTAAAGGTCTAAGTGCTCAATTTTAAAAGCGCAGAATAGTTATATTCACTAATATAAATTAAATGTTTAAGAAAAATCAGTAAGATGTGGTGTTTGTAGTACACCATATCTAATTTGTTGTTTCGCGCGCCGTTGCCCGGCCGCGCTCCGATAAAATTTTCAGATCGTACCGTATACCTTTGCATAAGCCATGGCCGCCGTCTTTACCATAGATAGAACATTAAAATAATAATTTAACTTTAGAAATGGACTTTTATTTATAAGTAAACATTATATTGCTTATTATTACCTTTTTATAGGTCTATCTCCTCATTTAAATAGCTTAGATGATATTCGAAATATACAAAGACCTATTAAAGTTGCTAAACCTGGCTTAGCACAAGATTTACTATGGGCTGATCCTGAAACAGGAATAAAAGGATTTGTGGTAAGAAAATTATTATAATCAATGCAAACATTAGGCAGGACTAAAACAGATTTCTCGGTCTATTTTGCCAAAGGAAGCTTTTCGAGCCCAAATGAGTTTTAGTAAATAACTAGTGAAATAAAATTATCTGATATTCTTTTTGTTTTACGACACCGAACTAAAATTGCAAATTTTGCACTACAAAAAACTTTATATTTTGGTACAAAAACTCTTAATAATAACGCTAAGTAGATTAACAAATGGAATAAATGGGATCATTTTCGCATTAGTTAAAGGCACGGTACACCCAAAATTTACATCTCTATTTTATAGTTTAAATCGGTAGACCTAGTCATTTCATATTGAAATATGAAGAGCAAATTTTTTAACGATTATTTTGGACCAAGTTATCACATTTTAAAAAGTCTGCCACCCTGCGTGTAGGTGCACCTGTGGCCGTATCCACAAAAGTCAAAGGGCGTGACCCGACAGGTTGCAACCGGGGGCGCGCCCTCTCAGGGCGTATGACCCGGCAGGTTACTGACGCCCTGACCCGGATCCACGAAAGTCGGGTTAAACGCCCCGGCCAATTTGACGACGCGTTTCGCGTGCAAGCAATTTTTTCGAAGGAAAATTTTCTTTAAATATATTTCTATGAAGTAATTCGCATCAATTATCTGGGTAATCCAAGTTTCATATGTTTTGTGAAGCAGCTAAGTTTGGTAATCACGCCAAGAATACTCTATACTCAAAATACTTCAAATAGATGTATGACTAAGGTGTAAGACAGTAAAAAAGCAAATACTAAATAACGACAAAATTAAGTAATGCCAAAATGAAGGAATGAAAGTAAAAACGCAGTATTGGAATACAAGTTCATTCTCCCAACCACCGTCGCTGACGTGGTTATCTTTTGGACTGAAAACTTCGGTTTTCTTTTACAAAAGCAAATATTATCATTCCCAGTTGCTTCTCGAATGAAGGTTGTTAATAGATGGGTGTGAAATGTATTGTTTATTTGTATTATCTCATGTCCCTTTGTGAAAATAGTTCTGATTCAATTAGTAGGGGGTGAGTGTACCTGCGTAATGAAACAGTTGATTAAATTCATGAAATCCAACAAAAAACATAGAATTATGTGCAGTTTTGGCTTCATAACCCGAAAAATAATCGGAGCGTCGATTTGCTGCCGACTATACAAAGCCTAACTAGAATCTAAAGTAGATGGTCTGAACGTGCTCATAACTCTTTCATAACGTCACCTGCCTGGGAATAACTAATTTCGGGCCTTGAATTGCTACAAAGTTTAACCCCAGTTACTTCATAGGCTATTTTCCCAGTCCGGAAGATCCACCACCACTTCTCGCCATAATCATCACGTCGGGTCCAAAGTAGGCCCCCTTTCCTCCCACGTCGATAACACAGTAGCCTACAAAACAGGCCGTAAATTATCAATTGTAAATGATTTATGACCACCTATGTTATATTCACATTCGCCTGCATTCGCATAAATTGATAATATTTCTGCTAATTCCGTTTGTTGATCGCATTAATCCGGGCTTATCAAACCGCCAGTCCTTTAACCCCTGATACTGGAAGAATGATTGTTATTCGAGAATATCAGGTGATAAAGAATAGGAACAGAGTTCGCAAATCAGACTAGAGATAGAACGAAATAAATATTGTACTAAATTAGTAAATGTATACATTTAAGCTCAAAAATAGTAAAACAGGACACATACCTCAGTCTTACAGCGTATACCGGATGGGAAAAGTATGGCGAGAGAGAGATAGCTGGTGCAGACTAAGAAGAGAGGGAAAAGACGGAACTACCAGAAACCAGAACTGCCAGAGGTGGTTATCCGGCCGGCCCGGCCTGCTTTTGAAATTTCAGGCCGGGACGGCTCAATCCGGCTCAGGCCGGGCCGGCAACCAGCTTTGTGTACGCCCAGAAGTGGTTTTCGGCTGGGCCGGCTTAGGGCCGGGCCTATAACCAGCTCTGAGAACTGCCAGTTTCAGAACTATTTCAATGCAACCATGCTCGCAATATTAACAAATTAGTTCTGGTTTGTGGCTGAAGTCACGGCTGCGATCCTTAAAGGCACGGTACACTCAAAATTTTATTCTCAATTTTATTGTTCTATATTACTCAGAATGAAAAGTTAAGAAAAATGATGTAAATTTCAAAAAATTTGAAGGAAAACGAATGATTTTGGATCATGTTGTGTTTTTGGTATTCCCGGTCTACTTAACATGGGTTACTGTAGCCGAATTGAACATAAAATTGCTGAAAAACCTAATTCCGTACGGAAT
>JAQGAV010003707.1:0-11831 GCA_034691345.1 Phasmarhabditis papillosa | reverse complement strand
TAATTTTTAAACGCCTATTATTTTGTAACACCGCGGCAACCCGGCCTAGCCGGCCCGGCCCGGCCCGGCCTGACCTCAAAATTTCAGGCCGGGCCGGGCCGGCTCAGGCCGGGCCGGTAACCAGCTCTGGTTGCATCTGCTGACCATAAAGCTAAACAAAATTACGCGCAAGCCTACTGCAGGGTCAAAATAAATTTTGAAATGATACAAAAATTAATTTCCCAGGGGGCGTAGTGGCTAAAGCTACAATCACTGTATTACCTGCAACAAATAGTATACTAACTGTAAGAACACAAAACCGAGAAAAGAGCATATAAACATTTAAATATAAATGTAAAAATGATAAGGAAAGCAAAATCATAGGTAGTGCAAACGAATGAGTGAAACACAGCTGATTGAAAGTGAAGCGAAAATATGCGAAATTATTTTACGAGTTATACAGGAATGCAAGATATCTCAACTGCAATCAAGAATACATGTGTTTTTCAGCCTACGCGAAAAACCTGAATCTGGTTCAGCCGATGCACCATATTCGGCGAAATAGGTATATTTATTACAGCACCTCTAATAGTGCCGAACATTTTATCTCGCGAACACTACGCCAACGATGAGTTCGGTGACAGAAAGCTCGCCTTGACTATGGCGAAAACGTCTTGGACGCTATTAAACCTTATTCCAGTTTTCCTGATCCTAACAAATATAAAAAAAGGTAAATATGTAAAATATAAAACCCGATCTAATACGGAGCGATAATTATAACTCGCCTGCCACAATATATGTGCGAAATGCTTGGCGTATATGACGTCCAAATCCTAAATTGCCTGCGATACGGTAGGTTCACTGCGGGACCCAGCCAGCATTTGAACCTCACTAAAAGTAGTGTAGTCCAAATTACATGCGGAGAAGATGTTCACAGTGACTTGATGCGTCACGGCTGCGAGAGGCTGCGTACACTTGGGGCGCGAAACAATTGACATCTGCAGAGCGTGGAAGCTGGCACACTTATTGTGTATGGATACCTTGAAATTAATCATATTTACAATTACAGAAAAACAATTACAGAACAAGTTCATTGGGGTTGACAGTTTACTCATACAATTACCAGTTTTAGATAATTCTGCATTATGGTCTGACACTTTTGTTAAAACATTTTGATGATGATATAATAGACGTTCTTTGCAGAAACAGAAAATCTCTGAGGTGGGTGAAATATATTAATATTTTTAATATATAGTTTATTTATAATAACTAGGTTTGTATGCTTTATTCAGATATACAGAATCGCTATCGATATATTCAACAATCACTTGTTCTTCGAATAAACTGGAGAAACTGTTCGAATGCATGTGTCGACTGGACACATTGGAAGTTAAAAGAAGCAACATTATTGGTTTCTTCAACTCGAAGGTAAATATAATAATTTGTTGAAAACAACATTACCAATGTAATGTGTTCCATGATTTTATTCTTATCCAAATAGATCCAGGAAGTTGGTTATCCACAGTTTATATGATGCTTTCGCTAAGACGGCTTCGTGTCCCCTCTATCCAATATCCCAATATTAGTTTCTTTTTGATATCATAGTTTTATAAGAACTTATTTTACTATAAATAGGCGAAGCGTTGCTTTGAATAACCAGCTTCCTTATCTTTATATGCGAATCAGGTATAGATCCATTTAATCTCTTAGGTCTTGAAGAAGATAAATAATTATAAAACATCGTTTTCAAATAAGTTACATCTTATTACAGTTGCTGAAGAACAGAAAATGGCGTTCCCTCATAATCTGCGAAAACGACGACAAGTTCTTTAGTAGTGAACATAACCACAATGGATTGGATGATCAGTTCTTGAAAGAAGTGGTTCCAACCTGCCGTTATTTAAAAATATCTTGTTTTTGCAACACACCACTACAGTTTACTATACCGGCAATATTAAACACTTTTAATGTTAGTTTTCACCAGCTTTACAATACCTGAAGTTTATACAATTTAAGATATTAAGTCGTAATATTTACAACAACAGTTTTATTACCAGTTATATAAACTAACATGTTTGGCTTACAGATGGCTATGGAAAGATGGATTTATCCAAATTGGAGTTTCCACTCTATTCAACGGAGAAACTTGTCACTGGATGAAGTCGAAGGTCTCTGTAACCAGATTCCAAATTGCAACACTCAAATCGAAATAAAGAATGGCATTCATGTATTCGCAGTAGGTTATTATCAGTAATTCGGACTATTAACTTGTCTCTGAACTCGGCCTGGACTGTCAAAACGACACATTGGCCTAAAGAGATTAGTAAACATACCGAAAATTACTTTTATTAACTAACGGGATAAGACGCTACGGTCTGGAAATTGAAAAATTTAGCTCCGAATATGCTACCAGTTAAAAGCAAAGATATCAACAGCTTCGGTGGCCCAGTGGGAGTGGTTTAGTGTCATAAGCGAGAGGTTGCTAGTACAATGCCTTCTTGTAAGCGTTTTCTTAAGGAACAGGTCGATGTAGCTAGTTCTTTTTGAGATTTGCATTTTTTCCATTTATTTCTTCTATTACCATAAAATAGAGACTATACACTAAGCTGACGATGACTCTATACACAGAAAATTGATATAATGGAGCCTGAATTTGATAACGCAAACCGATTGAAACATAGTAATTTCATGAAATTAGAGAGTTTATAACACCAGATTTCACTGAATCTTTAATTTCATAACATTCATTCTAGGTTACATCAACACGAAGTCATTCTGCTCTACGCATTAACGTTGTTGAATAATCCAATCAGTTCAACATGCGTTCGACTCTCTTTTTGTTTCTGTTGAAATGTAACTGTACAAAATTATCTATTTGTCGATGAATAAATAAAATAGTAATCTTATTCTATTATATATAATAATTTTCTTATTTTTCTTTTTGCATTTCTAAGTTGTTAACATGACCGTTTATGGACCTCTTTCTACTATCAAAAATCAAAAACTTCAGTTCTATTATTCTTAACATTGTATTTCTTTAATGTGTGATTTTTGTGGTAAATAAATATTATTTATTTATAACTAAAGGCGGTTGCTTCAGCCTAGTGGTTATAGCAGCGCTCTCTGAATCCGTGAGAATTTGATGATGTAGGTTCGACTCCCCATAGCTGCTGAAGACTTGAAAAACCAGAAGCTTATTTATCCCATGTTTCGTGCACCCGAAGACTGAATGTTAGAAGGAGCCATCGCTGTTCAGAAGATTCCTTAATGAATGGCCAAAGCCCTGCCTCCGACATCTACTATTATTATGTGGGTCGTTCTGCTGCAGTTACGTACAAACTACCAAAATGGAAATTTCCTAAAATCTTTCAGATGGTACCAGGAACCTTTGAAGTCAGAAGGATTCCGGGCCCCACCCTGCAAGCGGTGCATGGGTTGGCAGCAAAACATGCCTTGGTTTGTGAACACTTTGTTAGTCACATTCAAATTTAAAGAGGCCGTTTGAAAAAATCCAATGCCCATTTGGCATACATTTTCCTTTCAAAATTTCTTTAACGCCATCGGAATTTTAGCCGATCTTTCCTTCATAACCAATACAGAATAACTAGACGTCTTGTCCAATTTTGTGATTCTGTGAAGAATTGAGACTTCTTGTAAGCTTCATGCCAGGAGATCTCTTGTGATACGGACGCATCTACGGGTTCCGACCAGAGCTGGGCGAAAGTCAAAAAATTTCTTTCGCGAAAGTCGAAAGAATTTTTAAACTGCTTTCGCGAAACATCTTTCGCGAAAGAAGCATATTTCTTTCGCGAAACGCGAAAGAGCCATTTCGCGAAAGACTTTCGCGAAAGTCGTGTTTCGCGAAAGACTTTCGCCCAGCTCTGGTTGGGTTAAAGGACTGCGCTGACTTTTGAAAGTTAAACTTTATATTTCTCTGGAAAGATTTACCGAATCATTCGAAAAAACTCCGTTGCACAGATTGAGCTATGGCCTTTCTAATGATATATAAATTAACATGGATTGCTTAACAAAATAAGCCAGGATATGGATAAGGGCAGCAATATTTCATCATTTGAATTTTCTCTGTCCCATTTCCTTAGGGCGAAACGAGCCGTGACAGTATAATTGCAAAATATGCTGTTTTCAATTAAACCAGGGATGGAGGCCGGCTCGTATTCAGAATTTTCTGATACCGTCCGGGTCGGCTTGTCCGATTAGCTGTTCTATAAGTTATGGTATGATATAGACTATAACATCCCGCGCCGGAAATAAACTATATTGCCAGTTATGACTAAATTTTATATAAGCCCCGCAACTACATATAGAACAACAAAAACATTTAGGGGTTGTCGATTTGACTGCGACTGTTGCTGCTTTTTGGATTCAACAGGATATTGAATGGAAGCTTGGTAAGCACGGATACTTAGAGTATACATATAGGCAGTGATAAAAACGAGTTATAGCTAAACGCTTAAATATACTTACTTTAATAAGCATAATATTTATGTTTGATAGTTTATTTAGTATTCGGTCACACTATTTATTCATATTCAAATATAAAAAGTAATTTGTTTGTATAAACTATTTAAAAAAGTAAAGAGTATGTAGTATATTTGGTGTTTAAGTAAAACAAGATAGGTTTTAGATAGTTTTTAATTATAGTATAATAACATAGTTAAAGATACTGATTTCTACCATATATGACCATTTTGAGAGTTTGTTATTTCATAAAGTGGCACTATAGAGCTGAGCAAATCTTTTTGCTCATTCTTGTATATTCTGTAACAAGAAAATTGCTGCAAGGTGTGGTGTTAAGCGAGGGCTTTCGGAATTACGTATATGGGTTTTATGAAATCAAACACCATGATATTTTTCTAGTAACAAGCAATAAATTGCGCTTCTAATCATACCAAGAACATCTACTTTCGATGAAAATTGACCTATTTTTGAAAGCCTATATAACAGCGCACCTTGCAGTCTTTTTCTTGTTGCAGACTATAGCATTTAGACTGATTTCATTCCAATGATTTCTAATCTTATAATAAATTACAGGCGAATCGTACGAGTTCTACACTCGTATTGCGGGTGCTTTAACAGGATGTAACTTTGCCATTCATTTATGCTGTCTTATTGTGCCTAGTTATATTGAATGGAATCGTCTTTGTACACCCGTTATATATCATAAAGTTTGTTTTTTCTTTTAAAAGAAACATTCTATTTTTCTATGTTTCTACTGACTGTTTAAATCTAATTCTATCTGAAACAAGTCGTTGTTTATAAACGAAAATTAGAAATTATACAGAAAAAGACAGAAAAATCCGTTTTATTGCCTATAACTAGACGAATGTCTACAAACTATTCTATCATGTATATATGTATTGGCACAGCAGACCTTTTGTAATATACATCAAAAGTATATAATAGAATTATATTAAATATATAATAACAAATAATATAATTATATATTTGTTAATTGTTTCTTTTAGTTTACTTCTTCTTTCTATATTGGGCTATATTTGTGTTTAACAACAATCATTTGTTTTGGATTAAACAGTTCGCTGTTTATGGATTCATTTGCCTATACATATATTCCAGACTTGAAGGGCAACATGATACGTAGTATTAGAAAAGGGGATATGACTGTTAGTTCAATATTATATAATATTATTATATAAGTGTTACAGGCTGATATTAAGAAAAGATAAAAATCAAATTTCAATTATCTTACCAAGAGAGACTCTGACTTCGACTCGATCAATCAAAAATCGGCCGACGCACGATTGTAGAGTATGAAAAAAGAACTCTAGAGTCGCTTTCAATTTTTGCTACGGAGCATGCTCAGCTGCCAATTTGCAGAATCTGTCAGGAACCAAAATCAGATTCTGTTGTGCCATTTGAGAATCTGTTTGTTCCTGCTAAATCGTGATTAATCTGCGCTGCAGATCTGCAATTTCCTGCTGAACCCTGACAGTTCTGCACAGCCTACTTGTATAAACAAACAAGAGTGATCTCCAAATGGGATCGAACATGCGACCTTCCGCATTGCAAGCAAGTCACTTACCAATACACCACAGAGGTTGTTACTGTGGCGCGCTTATAACGATGACTATTCAACAGCAGAAACTCAGCGGTACATACGCTGCAATAGTGCGTCGGCCGATTTTAATTGATCGAGTCGAGGTAAACACTCTTCTGGTTAATATTAAACCTATAACTTCTTCTTAAGAAAGCTGTTTGAAAGTTTTATTCAAAAAAAAAACTTAAATATAATAATAATTGTTTTCAATTATAGTATATTCGTATTGGGCATGCACTCTTCTGTTGTTTTGTTCTTATTATAAATATTATTTTAAAGTACGAAGTTAGAAAATGTGTACGAGTATATAATATAAATACTTCAGTGTACTTTGATTCTAATGTGAGTTTAATACTTTTATATAAATACTAATAATTACTTAAATAAAATTAAAACAATAATACCGGTCTACTGCAACAACCGCAAGCCTTATAAACAGAATTAGAAATATAACTTTGCGTTTCTTTTTGTCGTTTTTTAAGCCTGTATATAATTATTAGGTACCTTAGTAAATAACGAACTCCTATGTTCCTCTTTAAAGTATATTGATTGATTAAATTAATCTCAATTTTTATAAATTTTTACGCAGTTTATTAATTATAATTATCCTTTTAGTACTAACACTTATTTTAATAATTAAGGAGTTTACTTTGGTTGGGTCCTGTTCATTGTTAATATTGGCAAGTGAAAGCATCTATGAAATTGCTTCCCTATACTCCATACAGAACCCCCATACACAAACAGTTTGCGATCAATTAGTCAGTTTTTAACTTATTAAAAAGTTATTGTCAATCAATATAAATAGAGACAATTTGTGTAATAAAAAGAAGTTTTTAAGAAAATATTTTTCTTTCAGTTTTGTGTTTATTATATTCTCATAATGACTAGTAATGGTATTTTGCTAACCTTTATGAAGAAGGAAATTCGTGAGCCGGTAAGCTATAGTCAGATTCAAAAGGAATGAGGCCGTGTATGCTGCGTATTTCGTTATTAACACGGCCTCATTACTTTTGAATCTGACTATATATCTAATTGTAAGAGTCTACTTAACAAAAATACTTGATTATTAAATTAAGGATTTTCTAGTATTCAAATTAAGTCAGTTTACACGAGTTATTCAAACTAAACACTTTTCACTGAATCTTACAAATGAAATTATCCATTCACTTAAAGCATATAAATATAACATTAATAAACATCTTTATTAATTTATTAAATGTTGTATATCTTTATAATAGTAATAACATTTAGATGTTGGATATTTTCAAATCCCTCTGGCCTCCGTTATGTTATGAGAATAGTGAGCCTGTGGAGCTGAGGCCTAATCCAGCAGATGCACAAGTTAATATAGAAATGCAACAAATGACCATGCCTACTCAACAGGAACTATATTAATTAAAATTAGTAAATACAGCTAATAATAATAACTTTTAATATTTATATGATTATACTTCTTTGTTTATTAGTTTTCTAGTTAATTCATTGTATGTCGAGATTAAAGGCTTGTCCTATAACGTTAGCATTCTAAAGAGGTTTTCTACCTTTCTAACGTCCTTCAAACTAATAAATTTTGTTTTAAACTATTGTATAATCTCCCGTTATTACCTGAATAAATCGATATAGTTGATATTATGGGTATATAGATATAAGTTATTATAGGTGGAGCCTAACCCTCTTACTATCATCGACCAAGAAACGGAAAATGTTTTCTAATATGCAGCAACTTGCATGAATATACGAATATTTTTTACAACATTTTGAAGCCTTCATTTACTAGATTGCGCCACGAGCTCACCCACCAGCTTAATAGCACCTGCTGTGCGCCACATGCATGATTTATATGAGTTAAAAGTAACTGCTCTAATTTATAAAATTCACTAGCATCTTCCTTGGGTTGGACAAAGACGTTTAAATTTTGCATTCTGGCTGGTCTTGCGATTTATTCTTTGAAATAACTTTGAGGTCTTTTGTAGTGGAATTCAAAAGCAATACCGTCGTGTAATCTGCGTATCTTACCATCTATTCTCTGCATCTGAAAATATATCCTTAAACTTCTTATAAATCAAGATTATGAGGCAAATCTTCTATCCACTAGGCCAATTGCCCCTCTGATTAATCTATTAATCAGAAGTAGAATGTGGCTAATATATGGTTAAGCATAGTATGTCGATCACTAACATTATAATAACTTTAAAAGATATAAATTGCAAATATATAATGTTTAACTGTATACAATAAACAAAATAAGTTAGATAAGATAAGTTGAGTTTATAGAAATAATTTGTCTTCGGCTAGGACTGACATGATCACCGTTCATAAAGGGACAATAAACCACAGACAACTATTTTTATTTTTTGTGTTTCTCTTCTCTGTAAGGAGCAGAACTCACTAAAGAGGGCTGAGAATTTGACGGGCCGGCAGGGCCGGGGCCGACTTTTTGGGAACTCGCCCGGGCCGGACCAGGCCATAGGGCCGGCCTTTTCCCAGTCCTCTTACGAAATTGTTAATTTTAAATGATTGGAACTTTACGAATTTACTGATCCGGTTAAGCTATGAACAATTTCCCGGTTTTTAGCGAATAATTTGTTATACATCGAAGCTTCCCCTTAGCTTGGGTATAATCTTATAAGTTATAGTCTATAACAAAAAGAAGACTGCAGTACGCCGTGTAATGCAAGGTTTGAAAAATCGCTCGTACTGTGGCAAAATTAAACGTCCATTATATGGTTCGATGCGCAATTTTTTGTTTGTGGTCAAAAATATTATTGTACTATTTTTATTTTGTATCATGTCCAGAAAAAGACAAATACGCAGTTGGGGAAGCAAATGTATTCCATCGCGCTCTGCGGTCTTTTGTTTGTTAGACAGGCTCTTGATTAATAGGTTTATTATATGCAGCTCGTGTGTTGCATATTTACAATCATAATGGGCGGTGGCTCCGTAGTAAACAAGATAATATAAGAACATAATAGTGTAAAGAGACATTATAATATATAATGAAGCATAGGATATAACAAATTAACTTGAGGAGGACTGACGTATTATCTTTCCAGATAGTTTTGCTCAGAGTTGTTAAACCGGCCATCCCGGCCCGGGACGGCCCGAACCATTATGTTTTGCTATTTTTCAATGAGTTCTTTGTGCTGAGAAATGGCTTTTTTCAAAAATACCCAAAATTTGCTTAATACTTCCTGAAAAACCAGGTTCTTGCAGAAAAGCCTCCAAACCGGCCTACCCCGGCCCGGCCTAAGGGCAGAAAAGTTTAGCCGGGCAGGTTTAATAGCTCTGGTTTTTGTATGTTTAATAATAAAAAGATTTATTCATAAAGTAGTCCTTTAAGGTAATTAAGTTGTATTTATTGTTAATCGACTATCTACTTGGCTACTTTTAATTAACATTCATTCCAACTTGGGGTCAGACTATTATTGATTCAAGTCACGGCTCGCCGCGCCCTGACATAACGGGATAGAACAAATTCAGATTGCCAAATCTTAATGCACCAAACCTGGCTTATTTTGTTCAATATATATCAATCGAAAGAGCGTGTCTAAAGTTTTTTTCGAATAATGTCATTTATTGGCTCATAAACGAACAACTTTAATATTTTAAAAGGGACATAGTCCTTTATTTCGTTTATCGTCTTGGCAAGCCGTGAACTGGGCTCAGATTTTCCTTTCATTAAGGCAAAAAACATTACTCGTTTAATAACATATTTATTCGTAATGACAATACTTACGGTTTTATATTTACTTTTACCTTTATTATTTTTTGTAAGATTTTTAATTTCCATTTTTAATTTAATTCCCATTTTTAAAGGTATAAAGGCATAAAGTTATTTATTTTCTGTAATCATGCACACAATAATTGTAGATTTCTTCGGCGCCTGGATTCGGCCATTCATTCCGGAATCTTCTGAGCAGAGATGGCTCCTTTCTAACATTCAATCTTCGGGTACACGTAACATGGGATAAATAAGCTGCTGGTTTGCCAAGCGTTCTGCAGTTGCGGAAAGTCGAACCCACAGTCTCAGATCCTCAGGGATTCACAGACCGCTGCTCTAACCACTAGGCTAAATCACCCGCCTTGAAATAAACCCCTTTTATTAAAAGTAAAAGTTTCAGAAGAGAATCTAATCACAAGTCAATAACTGCATTCAGTAGATCCTCCGATTAGTCTTCCTGCGTTTAGTAAAATCTAACCTTTCGTTTTTTTATATCTTCAATCTTCTGTTTTCGATGTTCTTTTTCGTTCTCTAATTCCTTCGACTTCCTGTGTACAGCTTCAATTCTATCTCGGAACAACGCATCTGCTTCGTCTGATTTTACCTAAAAAGTTATATATTACTGTAAAAATGTTTAAATTAAAAAGTAAATGTTCCATAACTATTTATATATAAAACAAAAAAATTCCTTTCTGATAATATTGTTCTAAGTTTGAAAAAAGAAGATGCATTTAAGTATGGATATTTACCAACTATGGTTAGAACCGTCGCCTCCACAGCTAGAGGTCGATGGTTCGATTCCCCCCGAAGAATTAATTCTTGCAAATTTGTTTTGATTCGCCGCCTCCACTCCCTGGGTGCTGTGCTATGAAGTCCCACTTCCTTTGGTTCCCTCGTCTCACTTCTTCGCCACAAATATCTCTGATCTCGTGTTCCGTTTAGCAAATAAAAAAAACGTTTTTCTTCAAACTCTCATTCAATAATGCAGGTTCAAGTCATTGTTCAAGTTGGATAAAGCACCCATATTTATTCTTTACTAAACCTCAGAAACTAATAGATCTTTGTATTGTCAATATCAGAACAATTTACTTAGATTGAATTGTCAATTATTTAACTTATTTTTAACTCTTTGCTTATTTTATGTCAAAATACTATATAATACTCGTATTCCGACTTTTGCTTGTTTTTTTTGTTATATCTGACTGTCACGCCAAATACATTGAATTTGGACTATTTTTCTCGAAACCCTGGACTTCCACAGAGAGTACAAGAAAACTGTGCAGAACAAGCGTTGTCAGTAGCGGTCCAGACTCATCTATTGCGGTGTGTAATCATCGGTAATCATCGGTAACCATCGGTAATCATCGGTAATCATCGGTAATCATCGGTAATCATTGGTAATCGTAATCATTGTCATCTATAATTTGGTTCTTCTCTAGCTATTCTAGCCCGTGCAACATCAACTGCCCGTTTGACGTAGTTTCTTCCTGTTCTTCTTATTCTATCCAACGGATACCATTCAGCTATATCTTGTATTAATAATAATGAGCTAATAATAAACTTAATATTTAGGTAATATCTACTATAAATGTCTATATTTTCAATTCTAACATTCTTTTTACTTCTTTCTATTGTTTTTTCTGACAATAATTGGCCTAAAAGAAGTCAAAAAGGTAGTGATTTTGCCGAAGCCGCGAAGAAGCCAGTATTTACTGATGTAAAACAGTTTTATGATGAGAACGGAAGACTTAAGGAATATATTATACAAATGCAACCAAAAGGTAAATAGTATTATTATTATTATTCAGCACATTTAATCCTCAAGGTAGAAATACAAAAAGACTAGAATGCGGGGAATCCTACGGCACGGTGGTTCATGGCGTCCAACCCAAACGGTGGTCGCGTTACTGTAGACATCGTGGCAGGGCCCAGCCGGACGCAGGCCTTCACCGAATTGTCTTGAAATACGTGCGGAAAAGCTGATCCTTTGCAGCACAATTATATCTTTATAATAATTACATGTTATTATTATATATTTTATAACAATTTATTTAT
>JAQGAV010003706.1:0-11832 GCA_034691345.1 Phasmarhabditis papillosa | reverse complement strand
CTTCCCGCGCACCCAGCTGGGAGTTTCTCAGCTATAGCTTACAATAGACCTAGTTTTCTTTTTATAATCAGTAGTAAGTACATAGTTTGTATCTGGGTACTGAGAGAAGCAAGAAATCTTCCCGGATCGGCCATGAAAGTGTAATCTTTGAATGAAATACATCTCTCGCTGAACGAGATGGTCTCAATTTTCACTTTGAATACCTGTAATTACCGGTTACTTCCGCAATTATAGAACACTAACGTCAGCAGGGGAAATTTTTTGTGTTGAAAAAAGTGGTTAAATATAGTAAATTAGCCATTCAGTATATATGGTCAAGGCATCAATAGTAAGCAAAATCTAAGAAGAAAACAAAGAACGGGACCTATTCGGTAAATATTTTGTGATTTGAACAAGATCTACGACATAGGTGGGTTACTTTAAAAATAGACTTTGGTATACAAAAAATTCAAAGAGTAAGGGTTTGGCAGGTTTCACATTTTGGGCTCCAACGGGATTTCGGGGTTTGGGCCGAGCTGTCTAACCCTACAACCAATGTCCCTCATATTTTCAATAGTAATTCAATTTGCTGAATCTGATGAAACACTAATTCCATAGTTTTGCATGTTAGAGCAAACTTGTTACAAAATTACATGCTTTTCGGTTGAGTAGAGTTCACCCGGACTGAGAATAGTGCCTGGAACTTCATGGATTGATCCACCTGACTGGCCATTCATTATATAACAAAACAAGGAGAATGATAAATTTGGGTTCGGGATTGGTAAAAAGGGTCTTTCGAAACTTGGAACAAGCATAAACTCGAACTTTAGGCTGGAGCTCGTTAGGCTATTCGAACCGAACTGCCTAACCATATTTAGAATGATCTGCCTGTGAGGTCGGATTCCAGAAGAGTTTAAGACTAGGCTCAAATCACGAACGTCTACTTATAATAATAATAAAATGTATTTAGTAATCTCATTATCAGATTAGATTTTGTATGCGCTAAGTGATCATAGTCTTGTATGCATCTGGTTCATTTCTCGCTATCGTAGCCAACTTATAGAAGTGTTTGACAGGAGATGAAGCTCCCGAAGGCGATGAAACCAATTTGAGCCAAAATTGAATAACATATCTACTGGCAATATCATCATCGTTAATTATATTTGTCAGGGAATACCTATTCAGTTTAATACAAACATATTTCATCTAGATGTTCTAGTTTCGACCTTCATGAAAATCTAGTTTGGGAATCGCTCATTCTCTGAAAAGGAGTCTACTTATTGAATAGACGACAATGATCGATGTGCCGGAAATATGTTATGATGACCACAGAAATGAAATGTTTAATAAAAGAGCGGACACTTTTAGTCACGCATGAGTTGGTATTCCGTTAATATTAAAAGTATTAAACTGCCGTTAGGGTGCAGCAGTGTGGTAACATGTCTAGGCTAGTAACTCGCGTATTTTAACTCAACTTAAGCAGCCCGGCCAGGCCAAAAGTTTGTCATAAAGCCTGTCCACACAGTGGGATAAGGGTTCGTGCCACGGTTACCGGCATTTATTGAAATTTCATTTGTTGGAAATGATTTTGGAACGGTGTGGCATTTTCCCATAGAATACATTGTGTTTGACAGACTTGACCGATTGCGCAGTCTGTAAGGTTTGTCATATAAAAGTTTTGGAAAGCAATACTGCTTACTCTGACACCAGAGGCGGTTATCTGGCCGGGCCGGGCCGGTTTCCAGCCTTTTGTACTCCCTGAGGTGGTTATCCGGCGGCCCGGCCGGGCCGGTAACCACCTTTGCTGACTCTACCCTGTCTTCTCCAGAGACTTTGTAAGACTATATTCTCTTACATACTATTAGAGTGTTTTCAATCGGCTTATTTAAATGATCGGTGATTTAGTGAAAGGGCTATAACTCTCTTGGGATAACATCTTATTACGTCAATCATTTCAGGGAAATAAATCTAGTATCATCGTTAGATATGTTCATAACTTGACTATAAAAGAGTATATCACATTATAAATTCTCGTCTCTGCAGGTGCGTGTTGAACAAGGATGATTTCAGAATTTGTTGTTGGTACTAAACACGCATATTCTTGGTTTACTTAAGTTTCTCCAAAATAGTTCGGGAATATATTATTGGTTTGGAAGAAAACGGCTGTTTAGATCACGATATCGTGCCACTGGAATAAGATTGAACAAATTTGTTCCAAAAGTTTCTAGAAAATCAAAAAGACGTCATACAATAGAACTGTTTAGATATATAGTCTGTTTCAAAACCTTGACTACAAGCACCGTCCGCTTTATAAGGGAAAGAGCAATTTTGCTCGAGTAACATTGCACTTTTGAACGGGAAGCCCGTCATCGCGGTACGTTAACTACAAACGGCGCTTGCAGTCTAGGTTTTAAAACGGACTATATATAGTCCAAAAGAAGAATGCAGTGCGCGGTGTTGTGTAAGGTTTAGTTTTATTTTGTACCATGTCCAGAAAAAGACAAATACGCAATTGGGTAAGCCTAAGTATACCGCCGCGCTCTGCGATCTTTTGTTTGTTATAGACTGTAATAAATAGATTGGCTGATAGTTTTAGTATATTTTATCTTGAACCTCATAAACATTCACTAGAAGATGAATCTAGAAGATTTTTAGACTAGTTCCTGTGAGATATTGTATGTTTCCAAAGCTAGTATTTCAAATATTGAAGCGTTTCTGTGTTAGAAAGGAGCCGTCTCTGCTCATAAGATTCTGGAATGAATGGCAGTTATTGTGTGATATGTGCGATTACAGAAAAAAAAATAACTTTTTAAACTTTTATATGTTAACACCGCATCTCTCCAGGATACTGTGCAGAAAACCTGGCTTTGACAATCTATAGAAGAGGTTTGCACGCGCAAACACATTTCTCTAATCTATATATGACATCTTCATGATTGGGGCAAGGCTCCTAAACAACTATGTATAGTGACGGTTACAATGGATCAAATTCGATTCTTAATTATGAATCTGTTATATCAGGATGTTCTAGTTCTTACTGATGACACATAACTTCGGAGTCTAACTTGGATTTGACCTCTAAAACAAAATAATTTTACCAAATAAGAACTGTGGCAACACCTCCACCATAGCAGGGTCTTAAATAAGTCAAAAGATGCTTTGTATATTAAGAATTTCGAAGGACTATTTCATATTATCATTTGGAAATATGTGATCTCAAGTTATTTTAATGTTTGTTTAGTTATGATAAACCAGATTAGAATCATTCTTAGAGTGTAGCTTATACGACAATAAAGTTATATTTTTCTAGAAAAAGTAAAAAGCAATATTTTAATGACTTGCACGGATAAAACAATGCATACAATAAAACATGTACAAAATAAGAGTACAATATCACAGAAGCTAGAAATGTGCTACATTTTCAATATATGTGACCGAACGCTTTACTAAATAAAAGCAAATACCCCGTACTATGTAAACTAACATGATACTAACTATAATTGTATAAATAGGATTTAAATGGACGTATAATGTATTTAAAATGTTTTCAAACTACTCCAAATAGTTACAGATATCCATTTACTATTCTGGTTTAAAGTATTTTATCCAAAATATTAAACTCTTGAAATTGGAACATCGTTAATTCACATATGGCACAATCAAAAAAGAATCAATAATTACATCACAACTAAGCGAAAAACATTAGCATTGTTAGCAGAACTGGAGTTTTAATGGACCGGTTCGGGCCGGGCCAGACCTCAAAAATTTAAGTACTGGCCGGCCCGTGAGACTCCTAATTGTTAGAAAACTCTCTAATCGTGGAACAACATAGAAAGAGGCAGTTATATGTAGAGGTAGACTCTGCCTACGAAACAGGGCTGGGCCAATTTCAGCCAGGTTCGGTAAAAATCGTGAATGATCAGAACATTTTCCGGGTCTTTGCTTCTCTATTCGCCAAGTCCTGTTTCTGGATAACCGGGATATAGGGGACACCGGGGGGAATACTGTCAATGAAGTATATTTATAGTGCAGCATGCGTGGAAACGGGCCTGCTCTGCCCAAAATGGTTCGGTACGTGCCGGCCCACGAAATGAACACCTCTGAAGTTTAGGTTGGTCACGTTTCTGATACTCTTCCATTTGAAACGGGTGTCACTGGCTCGTTAGGGATTTCTTCCGTGGAGGTGTTAACGATTTGTTCATCATGAGACAGGATGCCTAGACCGACGTTGAGGGCATTGGACCACCTAAAGGAAAAAATGAAAAGTTAAAGAATATTTATTAGTTCCGAAATGTTTTAAACGCTACTTCTTTTTTTGCAAATTATTTTATTAACCTTCAATCATGGAATAACTCATGTTTAACAGTTTACTTGTAAGTCAACGTTGAGTCACGGGGTCATGTATATGTTGTAGAATTCGGCAGCAAGACAATAAAAAACGAGCCCAGTATCGAAAAATAAGTCCGGAATCCGAAAACATGTCTTTGCCAAGGCCCGTGAGCCCGAAGTCCGGTTTTGTATGAAGCGGGCACAAATGCTCTACTGTGTTGAAGGTTTTAAAACCAATTTCATCAGTTATTGTTTTTTGGAGTTATTAAACTTATACAACATTTGTTATATAAATAATCTCTATAATATCTAACTTACTTAGCCACACTCTTTGCATGTTCTACTCTAAATATAATAACAAATTCCTTTCTATTTGTCCTTATTTGGTTTCTATGGACCAATTCGAATTCTGTACCGCCAGAATCTAGTTCAGTCTCTTTTAAATCAAAGCCGTAGATTACATGTTGCTCACATGGCTCGCTGTCCTGAAAATAGACATTTACTAGGCTGACTCAAGGTTTAAAAGAGCTTTGTTAGTTACTTTAAATATTGATAACTTATTATTAGTTAACCAAAAAAACTTCAAAAAGTGGTCCAGGAGTATTTTGATGGAACCAACTACTTCCACCATTTCAACTCTTATTAAGAATGTTCAAACAGAAATAATCAATATCTATTCTGTAGTCTATCTGAAGACCTATGTTTGCATCGCGGTATATCACGAGCGGGGCGCAGTGTTAAAAAAACGAATGTAAAATCGCTCGACGTGGTGCGTTGTCTCCAAAAGTACATTCATTTTTTATAACACGGCGCCCCATTCGTGATACCGCGCTGGAAACCTAGGTCTCGAGATAGACTATACAAACTATTTATATAAAACTTACAAACTGAGCCTTAAAGAACTGTAGTATCATTCCCTCGGTGAGCATTGCATATCTTTGCATTTCAGTTCCTTTTCTCGTCTTTACAAACACTTTACTAAAGACAAGACCGTCAGATTCCCGAACTCGCTCGAATATCTGAACTCGTTTTAGACCGTAATTGTGCGGTTTCACGAATAAGTACTGCGGCAACACCTCCACCATAGCAGCGTCCTAAATAAGTTTGAAAATACTTAAGTATATATGTATGTATATATATAGAATGAATATGTATATATATATATAGTCTGCAGCAATAGCTCGGTTTCCTTCACAGTATCCTTGGAACCCGCGGTACTATAGAAAACTGAATGAAAAGTAAGTAGATTGGGAGCCTTTCTTCAAAAGTACTTATAGTTAGCACCGCCTCTCTTCCGGATATTGCGTGGTAAACTTGAACATACAGACCAATCTTATAATGATTTGACTAATTTGGAGCTTGTTGAAGATGTTCCGTTGGAACTTGAGGAAAACGGTGCGGTACGGTAAGCGGTATACTGATAAAATGGTATTTTACTAAAATACGTACCTAAACCCCACCCTAGGTAGAATGTTAGTTTTGAAAACTGTAAGGACAAGAAATTATGAGAACAACTGGTAAATGAGTGTGAATTACTGTTTTCGAGCTTTTCTATAACCTGTTTGAAGTGGTTGGGAAGTTAGGTAAATCTATGTACCTTTGTCAAGAATCTATTCTAACCGTTGAATACTTAACGAACTGGTGTTTTATGTCTCAACTCACTTTTTTCTTATTCTTCTTTATTCGCACTTTCCAGCCCTCGTCCGTTTTCACTAAGATTGTATTGGGGAACAGAGTACCGGCTTGATCTGGAAAATATAAATCAATACGCATATTTTCAATGATGAAAAATTTCCAACAAAGATTAACTTCCAAAACGTGCTTCTCGTTTTTAGCGAACTTATCCAAACTTGGATTATTAGACAGCAATTTTATAAAACAAAACTTACATTTCTCACTTATTTTGTCGAAACATTCCGGACATACTAGTTCCTTCCGAAAATCGTATTTGCTAAGCGGTGCTCTACCAGAACAGGCAGAGCATATCAACTGGAATTAGCAACATTAATATTTATTAATCCAGAATCCGAAGATGGCTTCAAATTTAGATATATCTTCAGCTGGTTCACGAGTTTGCATTTCCGTTTAGGGTGTAGAAAAAGTGAAAATGCGAATAATATACAGTGCGTTCTAAACCCTAGAGTGGAAGCCGCCGGATGTAATTTGGTCTGTCTGCGCGGTGGTGATAATTGTGAATAATCGTATCAATGAGCCTAATTTCCGCAAACTTGTACGCAAAGTAAAAAACGGTAGAGGCAGCTCGCAACGCTGTAGGCGTATAAATATTCTGCACCGCGACAATAGCGCAGCAGTCTAGGTTTTGATGCGCACTATTTATATCGCTCAGGATATGATTAGTGTATGGTTTTGAATTGAAGATCTTATCTTAGATAATAAGCAAGAGTCAAAAACCTACCCATCCGCAGTCCCTACAGTGATGTCTCCTATTCAACAGAGTGAATACGGATCCACAACCGTCCATAAGACATTTAGTAGAAGCTTCATCGGGGATCCAGAGAGGCTTGTCACGCTCGGCTCGGAGAACTCCTAGAAGAGAAGTTGAGCTGATTCAAATGTTCTTGATTGAAAGAAGTTTATGTTATTAGAAGAAGCTTATATAAAAACATAGAGAGATGCTGCAAAAATAACTCATTTGTTCAGGATATAGTTTTTATATGCTTCAAAATCAAAAATCAAAGATTTATTCAGAATCGTGAGATCACAGGGAGATTTATATCACGCTGGGTTTATGGTAAAAGAACACAAGTGTTACTATGCTTTAAGGACATCTAAGAGGCTTATTTGGTTATCTTGTTCAAATTAATTTGACTCACTTTTGGTTGATACTCTTCTTAGCGGATGTTCACCATTGAATGTACTGGTCGAGGGGCCGGGCACCTCATCTATAGGAGTACTAGGAACTGATGGAGAGGCTGAGTTACTGAAAAGATATGAATATGGAACCCTATCATATAGTCCATTTTAAAGGTAAGGGTCCCGTGGTAAAATAATTTTAAAAACATATTTTGCAACACTTTCTTTTCCAAAGTTCGCTAAATACGCAACTGTCTCATAAAAATACGCAGGCCACACGGCTTCTTTAATCTTGAATAACATTATAATATAGTTTATATCAAGAGCAAGGTGTTTCCGCGCGGTATCACAAGCTGCGCGCCGTTTTTTAACAAATGAATGTACCTTTGAAGGAAAGATAGACCGATTTTACATTCATTTTATATAACCCCGCACTCCGCTGGTTATACCGCGCTGGAAACCTAGGTCTTCAGATAGACTACACTTTTACAATTTTGACCGTTTCAAGCATACATACCACAGTTATAAATATAACAGCTCAACGTTTTATACAACTGTAAACCGAGCATTCTTACCAAAGATCCGGTGTTTCCTCCACAATCGACGTTCTCGACATATCTGTTAGGCCTCGTTCTAGGTTTAAAGTAACCTAAAAGAAAGATACTGTAATATTGTTCGAAACTTTTCTGTTTTTCAAATTGTTTTTTGATCCTCAAGCTTCGAAAAACATTGGGGACCTGTTTAGAATATCCCTTAGGAATAATTTGTTCTATTTTGAGATTCAAAACCGTTCAACAAGCACATATAGTATCTTGCACAGCTAGGCTTGAAACACAGTGTTCTGATGGAGCGGCGGTTATATATAAAAATATATATGAAATCGATCGATTTGAAGCTTTTTTAAAGAGTACAGTCATTTGACACCGCTTCTTCTCAAAGTTCTGAGCTGGATAGCCGTAGTATAGATACGCCCGGGTGGGTGCCCCAGCAGTTTTTGGCTGCCCGAGCATTTGAGAATTGTTGCCAGGGCAGGCTAAAAACTGCCCGGCACCCATTCAGGCGTTTCTAAACTACGGCCACTGTCCCTTTAATCTGAGTGTTAAACTTACAAGCTGTGTCTTATTGATGGGTATTGACGACATTCTTCTCTTGTATTCCTTTTTCTCATCCCGAACTGCATTTATATCTTTATTCCACTGGTCACGTTCTTTAACGTTACTGAAAGGACATGACTAAGTTTGTTAAAAATATTTTTATTAAAATTTTATCAAATGAATAAAACCTGTGGTCGGGGCAGCTTCTTATGTAAGCTGTGATTTGGGAGCGGGATTCGAGCGGGATCCCACAAGCCACTGGTTATCCCCCGAAATTGAATAGGAAACGACAATTTCGCGACTTCCAGAAAACCGAACAGTCATAATAGAACTAATTGAAGGAGATTGCTCAATTGTAAATTTATAACAGTTATGTTTTGTCAGTTCTGTTTCCTGGGAGTCCCCAGTTAACCTATGAGCTGCAGCAGCTCAAGAGGATTTGTGGAGACATAAAAAAGTCTGGAGTACTTTAAAACCAAAATGTTTTTTTAGAATTGGCTATAATAATTAAAAATCAGCTTACTTAAATATAAGAGTACAGCTTTTTTCTTTGCTCTTTATGTACAGGATCTTCTCAAAGTCTTCATGCTGGCTCGCTTCAGTCCTAACGGTATCTACAGGGATTTGGTAGGAACGATTTAGATCGAACAGTCCAGTTGTCATTATTACGGAAGAAGCAACTCGACAAACCCAGAGGTAGTCAGAAAACTGAAATTAGATAAAACTACTTAACAGTTCAATGTGTACAATAAAAGTTAACTTCATGAATCCGGTAAAACAAACAAATGCAATATTTTTAGCTTATGGTTATAGTCAGCGCCGAGACTAATAATGGAGTCTCAATTGCGTATTTATAGGATTTTTAACACCGCACCTGCCGGCAAACTGCATGCACGGCGAGTAGCCGTCAGATGCTGGCGCAGGACGTTGGTAATCGGCTCAAACAAGCGTTGAATTCTTTAAGCTCTATCACTACTCTTGGCGCTGACTATAGAAAGTTCAGACTAAATAACTCTGGACCTTCAATGAAAGCTAAAAATCCATTTCGGTAACCTTTCTTTCATCTGTGTTTGAAAACAACGAGATAATGTAATTTCCTTTTTATTCTTATAGATTCAATTGTTTTACCTACCAGAACAACATATCTCGGCTGGGGTTCCTTCCTGGTTTGCTTCAGGACCTCGCCCTGTCTGATAAGTCGACGACCAGGACGGAAAACATCAAAATGATACTAAAAGTAATAATAACTAATATTAAAGTATATGTACGTTGTACCTGGAATCGTTCATACAAAGACATTAGTTCGGTGTTGGTAGGTACTCCCATTGCTTCATTAACCGACTGGGTAACCGTCTCGAGCTTGGCAATGGCTTCTGAAAAGACGGATTATTCTGTTGAAGACAGCGACAATTACAGTAGGAACGGAGAGTATTACCGCCGCTTAGGGAATTCAAGTACAGTGTCAACCAGTTTTGCCAGTGCGGTGCCCGTACTTGCAGAAATTTCCGGGTTCAATGTTGCAATTGATGGAAATGTGTGTGCACTTCGCCAGCAGATGCGGTGGAAATTTTTTAAAAAAAAATACTCAGGATACATGGCCTATTTACTCATCATTGAACAATGCTATAGTCAATCTCAAGACCTAGTTTTCCAGCGCGGTTTCATGAGCGGGGCGCAGTGTTATAAAACTGAATGTAAAACAGGTCGACGTGGTGCGTCTTCTACAAAAGTACTTTTTTTATAACCCGGCACCCCCGCGTGTGATACCGCGCTGGAAACGTAGGTCTTGAAATGGACTATACAACTGATAAGTTGGCAATTTGTGGGGAGCGTGGTATAGGCAGCTTGGCAGCTTGAGTAAACTTTGCAAATTTGATACCTCGGTGCTCAGACAACCCAGCAGGTCCGGGCCGGGCCCGAGATAGACTATATAACATATGCAGAAGAAGTTTCTCACAATTTCGTTGGGTTACCCCTCCAAATATTTTATGAACCTACGAAATAGACCTACCGTTAGCCTTTTGAAACTCTTCGGATTCCGGGTGCAGATAGTGAGAGTAGCTCATCATAAGGATCTTGTAGCGCATGAAGTTCTGATGAACTTGGTCTAGTTGCTGAACCACTGCCCCGACACCACGTTTGAAGATTTTCTGCTCGAACTGAAAATTGAAATGACTTTTTTAACGACTTATAAGTAGTAGATTCTTTATCAAAAATTGGGGCGCTTTTCAAATATAGCTTTCTGTATTGTAGTTTTCTAATGTTGTTTAACGATATAATAGAAGAGTTGCCTTTTCAAGATAGAATGAAAAATGTATGTATTGTCTTTTTCGAAAGCTCCTTATAGAGAAGCATTTAAGGAGAAGTGGTCGATGTACACTTTGAAACAAAGGGGTTCTAATCCCCATCTTATCCGTTTCATTGTTATTTAACACCGCTGCTCCCCAGGTTAATTAGCGACTCAAAATGTTGCACACATTATTTAGGCGAAGTGACAAAACCAGCGAGTGTGCTTTATGTTGCCGAAACTGTGCCAAAATATACAGTAACCATGCAGGAATTCGATAAAATGCACTACAAATTAAAGGATTGAGCTTTCGTTGCGAGAACCGCTGGCCTTTTCCTAACCGACAGAAAATGACTGTTTCAACATGTTGTGCCTACTGATACAGAAGATTATATTGTAAAATACTTACGCAAATTGTGGCGTTGTCAAAATCCTTGTTCTCTTCTCGTAGTTCCGTTAACTCCTTAACATAACGGGATTTCTCCTTCAAGAAACTTTTGCACATTTTGAGGAAATCGGCGAGTTTAAGGATAACTTCGGCCATAGACGGGCAGACTGAGGTCCTGTAAGCAGAATATGGTCTTATTTTATAAGGTTTGCTTGATTTTCACAGAGAAACCTTGATCAAGATCAGTGGTGTGCGGGATCGAATTTTTGAAAAAGGCGGTATACGGGAACGGTATTCGGGAAGATATTTTTGGCACGGGATTCGGGAACGGGATTCGGGTGGGATCCCGCACACCACTGATCGCGATAGTTAGTTTTTATTAACTGGCCAAAAGTTATAATAAGGTTTCCAAGGTGAATAAGAAAACTTGGGGCTTCGATAAAACATAAAGAACTGGCAAAAACGGAACTATTTTGATGGTAATTACAAAATTTGCAGTTCAAAACACTAATGTTTCCGGTGGGCCCGTTTTTTGGGATTTTTGTAAACTTAAATCTTAGAACTCTGCTTCGTATTTGCCTTAACACCTGTCTTTAAACCCCAAAGCCTTGGATTTTCTCAAATTGTAATGTTCAACACTCTAATAATTGATACTGGCAAACTAATAAACCATAGCTCAAATTCTGGCCAAACCTCTTTTTCTTACCAATTAGCAGTTTTCTGTGCGAATTGTTCCAGTAGCAATTGATGAAATGGTATAAGATTCCTCAATTCACTCTGGAGTTGTCGAACAACATGTGGAACAGGACCAGTAGCAGCCAACAGGTCTCGCTGTATTCGATTGCCATATTCTTCGAGATACATAGGGTAGACCTATTATTATTATTATTATTATTATTATTATTATTATTATTATTATTATTATTATTATTATTATTATT
>JAQGAV010003705.1:0-11833 GCA_034691345.1 Phasmarhabditis papillosa | reverse complement strand
GGTCCTAGCAGTGTCCCCAGGGCAATTCCTCCGCTTACACAGGAAATTGCACGCGAACGGTCTTTAGGAGTTGAAGCGATAGCGACGTAGGATCGAAGAAGGGTTGCATTGCCTAAATATTTCTTTATATTAATCCCTTGAAGCTAAAAGTCTAAAAAAATTGAATTAGAACAAAGGTTTACTCTAATTGCTCTAATAAGATCTAATATATTTGCAGTTCATACCGTAACCCCTTGCAAGCGATTAGTCGACAGCCTATACTGACCTATTTAGTTTCGAATTCTTTTGTATCTGTGATTGGCAAGTGCAACTCATTTAAATTTACAGTCTCTTTCGCCCAAACTAAATGTTGCAAACTTTTATGAGAGGTGAGGAAGTGGGCGGGTGACAATTTGTTTATAAGACACACAATATTCATAAAAATTTTAAAAGTATATACAAAAGCATTTACACGTTTTTGAACGTATGATTTCAAATATAAGTTTTCTATCTACCATTGATCGTTGTTTCCGCTTAACGATAGAAAATTGAAATTCCCAGCTCTAATGGAAACGAACTATATTTCCGAGAAATGTTTCAGTGAAACCTCAACAGACATTATAAACCAAAATATACTTCTTATTACCTTATATACTTTAATAATGCATGTAGTTTTATTAATAAAGGATTTGTTACATATTTATATAGCAGACATAACTGTTTTGCCTGCCAATCACAACAGTCTTTGTTATTTTCAGCAGTGACTAGCCAGATGTGGCCGCATTACTCATTTCTGTTGATACAAATGGCATTTCTAGTCGGTCGCATTGCCTAAATAATTTGTTAGACTGAGGAATACTAACATATTTTACACAAGTAGTATATAAACTGTATATTGTTTTTTAATAACTGTGATAAATATCATAATCTAGTGTTGAATATAGCGTACTGTATAGTAGTGTATCTGTGATTTATAAGTGTTTTTTAATAATTGAATTTAATAAAGTGTAAATTTTGGCATATGAACTACTATTTAGTTAAACTAGCAGACCATTGCTCACGACGATTATCTTTTGTGAATGTCCGTATTGAAGTAGAGTTTTGAAACATTTACTTTCACCCAATAAACATTTTGTTGTTCATCAATACATTTGGTTATAATTTTCGAATATGATTAAAGAGGCCGTGTTCTCTGGGTATTTCATGATAAAGCTGCCAATTTAGAAAACTTTAAACGGAAAAGTATTTCTACATATGATTTTACATTTTTTCCAAGCCACTTTACTTTTCATTCGCATTCTACATACCTGATCCTAATCGGTAATCGCATTGCATTGAGTGTACCATGCCTTTAAGTTACGAAGTTTAAAGGGAACAAGTTATAGTTTGAGAAAATTAACTAGTCGTTAGTGCATTTGGTTACAATTTATAGATTCATATATGTTTTTACCTAGAGAGTTTGCCCACTTATTACCACTGATAGTAAGATCTGTGATTAAGAAGGGACGAAACATTTGCTTAGAAGCTATTTGAATAGCCAGAATTAACTTTAATAATGGTCAAGGTAGCCAGACTGATATGGCAATTCTTTTATTGGGACCTGCCCTGGCCCAGGATTGTAAAAAGGCCGGACCGTTTCCCAAATTTTCGGCCCCTGTCCGTCCTCCCCGTGCAATTCCCAACCTTGCCCTGGCAAGTTTGGCAACCATGAATGGAAAGTCCCACATTCCCTAATTGAAGTAAGTTTGTTCGTATTGAGAAACGCCCGCCAGGTATAAACTTATCAAATATCAAAGAAAAGGCAAAGGGGATTAGAATTTTCAGATCGACACGAATTTCACATTTCGCAATCAAAATATTACGTTTGTGATAGAATGTGCGTTGTTTGAACATTTGCTCTGAACGCAATGTAGTAATGCGATGATTTTAATCTCAAAGAACCGTCAAAAGTAAAAGTTTCAGATTTGCGAATAAGAATTGTTACCAAGGTTTTCATTACGCATATATATTCCTTCATACAGCGTAGTGGGTGAAAAGGGCGCCCACGATAAGGGCGCCGGGTAATTCAAGACATCCAAGTGAGAAATACTTCTGTGAAACCGAAGCATAACTTAGAATTGGAAATTATTCTTGTTTTGTAATTGAGTGTGTTTAAACTGTTTTTTTCTGTTTTAGATAATTTAGTATTCGGAGTGGTCTGATTACGAGCATGTTTCGTAAGGTAAATTTAGGTAGTATTCTTTTGCACGATTCACGAACAATTGACCCGGATGACGACGTATTCCCGATTTTTGGTTCACAGGAAGTTCCGGATCGATCAGCTACTACCGGTATTCGTCTGCTGACGGAACCTTCAGTGTCTGGCCACTCTCCTTCAAACAACTATATACACTAAATGTTCTAATAGAACATTCTTCATTGCCGTGTATATAAGTTAGTACGAGTGAAAGACCAATTCTACGTATACAAGAATTTGGGCACCGCATTAGATCCACTCAGTTTCATTACTGGTAGGTGAATGCACCCAATAGAAGGCATTGCAATAAGGAAGCGTGCACCAAGATATATCAAACTGGGTGAAGAAATTGAACACTATGTCACTACGATACTAAACAACCAACTCTCAGAGATCTAATAGAACACCTTAAATTTTTGCAAGTTTGCTTGGGCAAATATAATGTATAGCATGTTTATTTTATTTAACAAATCTATTTTAATGAAATTGTTTAACTGAAGTTTCTAAAAAGTTGGTAGAGAAAACTAATATTATTAAACTATGATACATAACAAATTCACTGGAAATTAGTTTATGATTTGGTTTCACAGAAGTATTTCTCACTTGGCTGTCTTGAATTACCCGGCGCCCTTATCGTGGGCGCCCTTTTTGTGGGCGCCCTTTTCGTGGGCGCCCTTTTCACGTACAACCTCATACAGGCCTTGTCGCTCCAACACTCGTTGTCCTAGTCGTTGCGGTAGTAGACCAAATTAAAATGTAATACCTGATATGGATATTCATATTAATGAGAATGAAATGTTGAAAATTCTTTTGATTTCTTTTTCTATTTTGTTTTCTATCAAAGCAATAAAACAGATCGTTTGGTTTGCCTTAACTCCTTAGTTTCCGTAGATTATCAGCTATATCCAATGCTACCAGACATTCGCGGAAGAGTAACAAGAAAGAAGTGTAACTGGGCACAACACCTCACTCACATGAGCCAGAAAAGTTTTAACAGTTTTAATATTACGCTCAAAGATTCCAAACACACAGTATGATTATACAACAACGCTCTGAGAATACCTGACGGTGTTATTTCTATCTTGTTGTTCGATTAATCCGATAGTTTAGCAAAACCTGATCTTTCGTCCACATAATTATCGAATCATCCATTCCAATGAATTAGACTTAGGACTAATTATTATAAGTCCGTTCCTTATTGTTATTGTTGGTAATTGTTGCTAAACGTCAAAGGGCAAAACAATATTTATGGCTATAATATATATATAATATATAATAAATACAATACATAATATACAATAAATACAATATATAATATAATACAAACACAAAGGCATCATACTTCATATTGTTCCAGAAACTGAGTTGTTTTTAATAAAGTTGAACCTTCTCAAATAATAATCAACCCAACTTATCCACTACAATCCTCCGAATATCTAAAATTAACTGTGCTCCATGATATCTGACCTTAACCTTTATGTTTTGTTAAGAATTGCAAAGTTTACAAAATTTTGCAGAGAATTCGTTCAGCTCAACAATTGATGTTGGTCACGAAAAATGAGAAGAATGAAAGTTCGAAAGTAAATGTTGCAAGAATTGTCATCAGAACTTGTTGAAATTGAAGTTCAGTGGGTATTTACTCGGCACTTTTTTTACATGACCCAGCGGACAAATACGGAAGAATACCGACTTATACAGATAAATACATGCGTCTACGGACGAATACAGGCGAAAATCAAGTAAAGTGCTAAATACAGACAAGTACGGACGAATACAGATCATTGCGGACGAATACAGTTTTGAAAATACGCAATTAGCTTATGTGCATAAATTATAAGTGGTTGGAATACAATCCGTACAGATGAATACGGATAAACACGGACGTCTGCATGACCCAACGGATTCTGTTGGGTCATGTATTTTCATCCGTTGGGTCATGTAAAAAATGTTCTAGCAATACGCTTGCTGAAGTTTGGCCTTCTTATACATATCGGCTACAGTTTAGCTTTTAGCACTGCTCTATGTTTTTTTGTTAGTAGAAACAGTCCAATTTGGCGCTATTCTCGAATCTTATAGATATTGAACCGTTTTTCAGGAATTTTGCGATGCATTCGTTGAGACCTGTGTAGAGACATTGAAATCAAATCTCTACACAAACATTGAGTAGGTTTAATATACTTATGATCTGATTCGAGAGTAATAATAATGGAGTGTTAAAATAAGAATCTCATTAAAAATGGAGCTCAGAGTATTTGAAAACCGAAAATATACCCAAAAATTCCTTAAAATACGCAATTAACACTCTATTATTCATCTTCAATCAGAGTATATTCACCTAGCAACTCGTTGGACAGCAGATTTCCGTCCTTTTAGTCATACAGCTATTGTGTTGGTCTATTAATGAAGCAAGGACAGGCCTCCTATTGTGTCTATAAATTCTATATAAACCCACAATTTATTCTATAATGTTATAGAAACCTTCTTCCCGACTATTCCATCTACTGCAAGAAACAGCGCGAACGCTTCAGATACGTTTGTCCGGACCCTGTTCGATTTCATAGTTATGTTGACGATGTGAGTAAACTAAGAGCATGAACAATACTTATTAGTCTTCCGTGAAAGTAGAGTTGAAACTGCTTTGCGAGATTTTCAGGTTCCTATTAAAGGCTGAAGAGGACGTGAGACTGCTTTTTTTTGAGAATGTTGCCTACTCAGCAAAATCTAAATCCAAAATTACTGGAAAATGAAGGGTTCGCGATATATACAAGGCCCGTTTACTTTCCATACACTGTGACCATCACTGGGATTCCAGGGAATCATAAAAGTGGTGATTTAATCTCAAGTCGATTGTTCAAAAGAAGAACACATTGTTGCAATTACTATTTGCCCGGAAAGTTCACAAACGGCCTATCCAATTACTTCCTTGAAGCATAGTTGCATTAATCCTTACAGGCAATTGACTTTTGCTCCCGTTATAAGGAACGATGTCCTAGCGAGGAAATGCCAAGTGAGCCGGTTCAATATATGGGCCGGGTAGGTCGAATTATATGTTGTTGATGAAATACCCCCAGTAGCTACCAAGTTCACTGAAAAGCCTAGAAAATATACCCTGAGCAAAGGCACAGTTAACTGCAATCAAGTCAGTCATTATTTACAATGATTCAAACGCATCTAACGTGATGGCTATCCGCCTAGCATTGATCATACCTAGTGAAGCAATATAAAAAAACAGTTGAACCCACTAGGTAATATACTTGGAAAATTAAGAGACGAAATACGAAAAGATCGCACTTAATTAAAATACCAGTTATCGTTAGGATATAAATTAAATGGTTAACAAGTCACTCCTTTGAAACAAATTCTATATGAAGAAACTTCAGACTGCGGGTCATATATACACTCGCGAGATTCAAACGGTCTGCAAGAAGAATCGTCGTTTCTTCCGAAACTAATGCACGGATCCGGATGTGCTCAAAATAACAAAATACCAGTTGCCATGTGCAATGTATAAATACCACTGTATTGATATTTACCAGAAAGTGATTTATGGAGGATAGGTTCAATCTTCCTTCAATAGAATATGTGTTATGCTGACAAGAATAAAAGATGGAATAAACAAGTTGCGGCACCCAGGCTATCAATGAGATTTTTAAATAATATACTACCCTCACTAACGATGCCCATTGGAATGGAAACAATTCTGAAACACGGTATATTGCAGAAATGGCAAATGTGGAACGACAATGTTCGGTGCATCCGTGATGCACGCACATAATTGTTTCCGATCTCAGTGTTGCAACCTGGGCCCGGCCTGGCCAGTTTGGTGACCAGGTAGGTCGATTCATGTTTGGCCCAATTCAGAAAAATTGTCTTGCCCGATCAACAAGGTTAGGCAGAGTTTGTAACACTGGCTCCCTGGTTTTACGCTAAGTGCAAAGTAACGCAACATGTCAAAAGCAGGATACTATCTAGATTTGTACGAATAATAGACCGAATAGTTGAAAGAACAGCAATGGAAACATTCCTGGGAAAATATATTGTGAGACCCCAACGCAATAAAAATTAAACAAAAAAGAAAGAAAACTTTGCAAACATTTAATTTCGAATAATTTAACTACTATTATAAAATACACAAAAATATACAGTCTAAAATTGTTCTTCTTATCACTCGACTAAAACTTAGTGACATCTTGCACCATTGACATATTTGAGGAGGTTCTACAATACAGATTTTAAAATAATAGCATAAAATAGAATAAAGTACCTTTCCCTAAGGGTGTCATCCGGTTTGAGGGTTTCATCGAAGTCCATCTGCGATTGACGCGTTGTGAGAACCTGGAACCAAACAATTTTTTGCATTTTTGAATTCAAATGCTTACCCGCACTCGAATTGTCCGCATAAAATTCTCAAAGGCTTTCTTGTCGGTCTCCGACAGTGGCCACTCCTTAGCAATCTCTTCCTTGGAATTTCCAGTAAATTCTTCAGCTGCGAACTTCACTTGATATCTTTCGTAACTCTGCTTAGCGGTTATTGCATTTGGCCGCAAATCCATGTATCTAAAAACATGTGGTTTTTTTTGTGAAATTTTATGTCGAACCCAATTAGCCTCTGCCTCATCATATCCTCTCCCCAGTATAGAACGACACTGAGTTGATCATTTAATGTAGATGATGAGCTGACAGACGAAAAATTCTAGAAATAAAATTAGTTATAATATCAACTACCGCATTGCTCGTACCGATGTTGTCGATTCTCGTCCTGAAGATGACGGCATTTCATAGCTGGAAAAATCGCTCTTCGTGGTGAGAACAATTTTCTAAAAATAATATACAAGTTGATTGTAAAACAAAGGTAGCAACTTGCCTTAGCTTCTCTTTGAGCAATTATTAAATATGGGGCTGGTGTGACAGTGCATGGAATTCTCCGGCCGTTACACATCAATACAACGGCGCAGTAAGCTCTTCTACAAATAAGGCAATGGTGTCATCCGCCAATATACTATACCTAACACCAACATTTTTTACACTCATTTGAATTGTCCTTGACGAATCCGTAACCAGTGTGTATCCCATTGCATTGAGTTTCAGATCTTCAGTCTCAATTGGTCGTAGTGAACACTGTCCTCCGGCACCATAGAGGGGTATCTTAAAATGATGATCCGATGAAGGAGAGACATAAAAAACTACCGTGTAAGTTTTCGTGAATTTCTCCGACTTGACCTTTATGTCATTCTGGTAACGTCCATCTGCGGAGGGCGTGAACCGAACGTCAAGTGAGATCTCTTCTTTTGGACTCATCAGGATGGAATTCGTCTTGTTCAGAATCTGAATAAAAGGTCACATATATATCCGAATAAACCGTACCTCAAAAACACCATCTTTCCTCTTCACAGAGATCAAAATCTTCTGTACTTCGTCGAGATTATTCTTCAGATTTATTCTATCCAGAATACTTTCGCCGACGTTCTGACAACCAAACATTACTTTCGATCTGCCTATACGGAGTGGCCTAAACAAAAACGTAAACCTATAATTTTTTTTTGTTTACCCATGTTCTGATAGAGCTGAGCCGTTTCTGGACACACTACTTGATCTTGTTGCAGCTGACGCAACACTGTTCACAGACGATGGCCGGGACGTGCGATTAGTGGATGCTTCCCTGTTCGAAGCAAAACGACTAAGCTCGATCTGGCAACTCCTTAATAAATCGAGTGTACTAAATCACAACATAACACAAACCTAATAGGCACCGCTTCGTGCTTCTGAGAAACATTATTCTCTTGCCTCTGACCAACATCAACTTCTTGCTTAATGGCCGCTTCAGCACTGCCCGTTCCAAGTTTCTCCACTGGATGCTGCGGAATGTCTGCTGCTTGTGAATTGGCCTTGGATATTTCAACTGGAAACCTAGAAAATTGGTAGTATAAGACAAGGTTATAAAATAAACGGGTACCGCGTAGAGTTTGTCTGTTGTTTCTTCAGCTTAGCCTTTCGAATCATATCCAAGATGAGCTGTGCGTCTTGACCACCAGTATTCTGAAGTACTAGGATATCTCAGTCCCAAAACAATAAATTACCGTAAATACTTTCTTTATGTCAGATTTGTTGACCACTGATCCTTCTTCGTCTATGGTGGGTTCGCATACCGATAATCCAACGTCTAGAATAGAAAGTTGCAAATTGAAGAAAAGAAAAATCCCACCAAAATAACTGAATCCAATCCTAGTACCTGGTATAGCTGAAACGTCGAAGACAGGGCGAGGTGGGGCTGAAGAATAATGACCAATATTTGATGGTCGATAAACAAACCTTTGTTTTGTATTGGTGTGCTGGCATCGGCTTGGTTCCTTAGACGAGCGGTAAAACCATCGCGTCGCCTCGCTGGTGGGGATGATAATCCAGGTAATGAAGTGGCGTTGTTAGATATGATCTTTGGAGGAGGCGAAGCCATATTTTCTTTTGAACACATCCTGGTTGGCGTAGAATTGTTTTCCTTTTCCTATAAAGAACAAAATCATTCAACAGAACAAGAAAGCAATGACCTCTTCTCCCAAAGGGATGGGAAGAAATGCACTTGTTCCAGAGACCTCTGGCGAGCGAATAACCACTCTCTAAAACAAATGATAGTTAGTAATAAAAAGAAGCAAAACCTTTTTGCCCATGTCACTTTTCCTGGGAGTGGTAAACCCCATATCCCAACTGTTTCCTTCATAGCGTGGCATCAACCTGAACAAATTTTAAACTTTAGAGTAAATAGTAAAGACAAACCCTAGCCCGTCCACTATGGCCATATCCCGGGTGGGGTCCTTGAAATAATCACGTTGATGCTGGTCTATTTCCTGTTTACCTATAAAATAAATTTATGTAAGCATATATAAACCAATGTAACCTTCATAACTGAAGGATCCCAGAGTATCTCCCTTTCGGGATAAATCGTTGAACGACCTGGCTAGACCACAGCTGCTACCAAAAGCACTGCTTTCTTGCTCTTCGGGAATCATGCTAAGATGGTTTGGAGCAGGCGCTATCCCGGAAAATGCTGGTTGATCAATAGCTGAAAAAAGACTAGTTCCGCTAAAAGCAATGAGAAACATACCTTGCTCCGGGTTTTCATTATCCGTAAAGCATTCTTCAACGAACGACTCTTCACCGTCACTCATCGAGCTGAATGTGGACAAATTGAACAAAGTAAATAAGAAAAGGGAAGATAAAGAAAAGGCTGGTGAATGATCACAAAACGATATCGTATATATTTTGCGGTCCAATGGACCCCAATAGCAAATACTCCGTGGGAAAAACAAAACGATACAAGACGAATATAATATTTCACTGTGGAACAACTCCCATCGCCAAATGAGCTACGTTTAAATATATCTTTATAAAAATGCATGGCACGTTCTGGGAAATGCACGAAAAGCTTGTGGCTCTGTTTGAACATGTTTTTCAAAATAAAATATGCGCGCTAATGTACGCAATTGGATCCGCCGGTGAAAATGTTAACCACCATTTGAAAATAATTCCATCAAAACGCATCGATGCATCGGCTTTCCCAGAGATGAGGTAGCTCAACCAATTTCCCGAGAAGAATAAACTAAAAAGAAGAAGAACAAATAATTGAACACAATAAAAGAACTCCATGGAGTAATGTTACGACACATGCTGATTGTAATCTATTTATTCAAAAACAGCATATATGCTGTTTTCGATGCGACCATATTTTACTTTGTGTGGAGTGATTACGAGAATTCTTCATATAATAATGAGTGTTTGAATATATTCTTAACATTTTCCGATTGTCGTCGACCTCTTTTCAGTTGAGAGTGTCCAGCGGTTTACACTACAGTGTACTTACTAGTCCACTAATCATCTATTTCTTCTCGGCATTGTCTCACTAAAGTCAAGTTCATGAATGGAATATTTTTCATAGGAAGCACTAGTGTGGTTTTAATTTTAATGGTTTTCAATGTTTCTCGCCGATTCCCACTATCAGAATGAAAACCTCGAGCTCGTCAAAGACTGATTGAGTTATCGAAGTGTTTGTAGTTCTTAGGTTTTTTACATAGTTTGCTGGTCGTGTTGTTTCCGTATTTCCAGCAAGACATTCGTGATAAACCTATCATCACTATTGTCATTGATTACTGAAACTATTTATATTGTTCTAGTCCGCCCCAAGCTTTCTGTTAGCCTTACTTTCATAGAAGGCTATAATAATATATATAACCTCTTGAAATATGCGAAATTAATATTTAAGAACCTTTGTTTCATAATTAACATTTCAAGTATTTCTAAAAATAATTTTAATTCGAAATGAACGTTTTACACATTTGGTTTATTTTTGGTTTATTCAGAAAGCTCTTGCTTTGAATCTCACATTATCTAGAAGTTGACCTTTTTCGTTGAAGGTGGTTATATTCCGTAGTTCGTAGTTTGTGATAGTATGGGAATGATATATTTTCTCATATTACTGCCTATAGTTTGTGCAGATTTGTTTAACCCAGTACCTATTCAAAGGTAGGACTTATGAAGATAAAATGTTAATTAACAAATATATTTCACCTAAATTAAAGATATATAAAGTTGTAACATCCTATACATGACTTGGTTGACGTACTACTACCTGAAAGGGTTAATAAAACGATAACATCAGATATCCTACGGCACTCATTGCACAATCAGATTGTTCGATTGAGCACGGACACAATTTTACGTTTTGGCATCTTCCACAATCAAACAAAATTAGTGCCGCAATCTCTGTGTCTGTGAAGACTACGAAGTAGTTGACGAATTCTAAGCAGATTATATAAAGGACACAATAAATCTTACATTTAGTGCGGATCTATAATACTTTCGTTCAGAGACGCTGATTCCACAACGATTGCTCCACCAATAGTTCGTTCCATGGAAGATCTAGGATTTCGGATCAACCGCGCCACTCCGAGAGGAGGAGACATCACAGACATTCCGGGTTTGCCGCACTTTTCATTTATATGAATAAAGTATATATATATATATATATATATATATATATAGGTGGGCAGGCCTGACAAAAGTGCGGGTCGACCCGGGCCGGCCCGTAACAGGTAGGACCATACCTGTCGAAAAGTGCGGGCCGAGTCGGGCCGGCCCGTACTTTTACTATTAGGAACATTTAATAATTTGCAAAACTAATGTCCTCGGCGGGGATCGAACCTTGTCCTCTCGTTCCATATTTTCCTGGATGCGGCCGAGTCGGGCCGGTCTTAGAAAATTTGGGTTTGCGGGCCCAAAGCGAGTCGAATTCACCAATTAGGCACAGTGCCAAAACCAGCGAGTGTGCTTTTTGTTTCAAAAAATACAGTATTCATTCCCAAAAAATTCTCCTATTTCCTAAAAAATGAGCGAATTTTCATAAAAAAAGTGGTACAAAAGTGTTAGATGAGCAAGGTATCGTTGTGGGACCACCTTAAATTCGACCGCAGGTTTTTCCGAAAAACCTGCGGTTTTTTTTGTTGTTAAATAAAGAATGTTGGTTTTGCAGACCATATTTTTGAAAATACTCAAATTTTTTTTCGACAAATTTTGAAAAAATGTCGAAAAAAATTCAAATTTTATGAATATTTTGCAATTTCTTTGCATATC
>JAQGAV010003704.1:0-11834 GCA_034691345.1 Phasmarhabditis papillosa | reverse complement strand
GCCAGTAATTGTTTTTAGAAGAATAGAAAATAGCTAACCATTGCAGCGGTACAACCGCAGTTACCGAAAACCTGTGGGCCCCGGATTTCGATTGTGCATCCTCCTGGAGTGGCATTTCCTGTGGTCATAGGTTTCAATGTTGTCGAAACTTGACTAGGTGCCTGGGTTGGTTTGCTCTCAACTTGACTAGGTGCCTGTGTCGGTTTGGTCTCTGGCTGTGGTTTGGGAGTAGTGGTGGCAACAGTCACCTAAAACAAGATTATCATCTGGTTTCTAACGTTACGGTTTACTCTGAGCTTGCTCTAACTTTTTTGACATATTTCTATAATGCGTACCCTATATATCATGTAGAAGCAATGCGGTATCGCAAGAACTTCCCACATTCACACGGGTGATGTTCAACAATTCCAACTTGAAATTCTATACGCAAGCTGCGAATCCCTGTCTTGTATTGGTCGATCCCTCAACTTGACCCGCTAACGCTTACCTCTTCTTGTTCAGTCTTTGGAGTAGTATTAGCAGTAGTTAGTTCACAGGGCGGGCAAGTTGGGTGAGGTTCTACTTCTACACATGGGCAAATACAATGAATATGATTAGCCAGAGTAACTAAAATATAGCAGGTAAGGTTTCAAATTATAGAAATATGTTTTAAATGAAAATTTAGCCGCATTGATGACCGCGCTAGCTTCCACAGGTTCAAAATATATTTCTGTCGTTCACGAAGCGCATTTCCAGAATAGTGAAATTACCAAATTAGATAAAACAGACAGGCTAAAATGTTAGAATATAGCATTCTCTCATATCTCTCTAGCTTTTGTGAGTTGAATACAGGTAGTTCCAAAACCTAGACGGATGGTGCAGTATGACATTATCTGGGCGTTATAAAAATGAATGCATGAAATTACTGAGAATACAAGAATAAGTTCAATTTTCATTACATTCAGGGTTTGGCTTCGGATAGAAAACTATAAACTTTGAAAACGGTGCTTCAACTAGGCACTTCATATTCGTACAACCAGGAGCAGGCTGCAGAATGTACTGTAATACCTACCAGCTAGAATACTGAATAGAATAGCTAGTTTCTCCATTGCCATGATCTCTTCTCTTCGAATGTATATTTCTCCCCCTTGCCTACCCTTTATATCATTATTTCGTGTCTTCGGAATTGCGGGGTTTCCATTATTCCCCTCGATGATTCAGGCCTTTCTTGATTCCGGACACCATAACTTCTGTGAGACAACCGGCTACATCGCAAAAGTATTGTCCCGTAAATTTAAATTAAAAATATCAGTTCGTCAGTTAGGCCAGCCTGTTTCGGCATGTGACGTCACTTGGTTTAGCAAAGACTTCATCAAACACAATAATGCATTTACTTCTGCTCAATTTTGGCCTGACGGTTGAACCAGGCCGGCCTATACACAGCACTGGGCACAAAGGACCTAACAGTATGCTTAGGTCTTCAATCATCTAAAAGTGAATTGCTTATTTCCCCGCTCATTTCCTCTCCTCGAAGAAAGAATTCTTGCAAATTTGTTCTGATTCGCAGAACAAATTGTACTGTGCTAAGAAGTCCCGCTTACTATGGACCATAGTCTATGGTTCCCTCGTCTCACTTCTTCGCTCCATATATCTGTGATATCGTGTTTCGTAAAATGGATAAACAAACTTTAAAACTTTATCTGAACTATAGTATTACTTATCTTTTGTGTATTTTCTAAGACAACAATCTAATTTGCATATTTATTATTAGCATTATTCTCGCATTACTCGCATCAACTGTACCACACAAATACACTACAAAGTTCGCATTCTCAGTGAATTTTGTACAGACAAAATAATATTAGCTTTAAGGGAACCATTGTATACAAAAATACAAAATCATAAAGTTATTTTACAAATAAACTACTTTTTTTACTAAACAATATCAAAGAATATGAGATCAATTCACCATGGAGAGCTGATGCTCAGTTACGGGGGCGGAAAACTACGGGGCGATACGAAGAAAGAAGGATAAAGAAGGCTATCTCAATATGACTAGAATTAGTGAACCAAAATGAATAAGTGAGGAGTTGAAGGTATGAAATATTGCATTATAAATGAATACAAGAATGTTAGAATATAATAATTATAGAGAGCTTTTGTTACAAACATACTCAAATACAATGACTATAGAATACAATTGGCTAAGTACTTTAGGTATTAGAGAGCAGCTAAACTTAAGTTTCTGTTTCGCTCATTGTGCTCATCGTGGGGGTTGAGATTGTTCGACAACTAGGATGCTTATCGAAGAATGAACTCTTAGAAGGCTGCAGTAGAATTGTTGAGATTAGAGTCACGCAGAAGGACTCCAACACGGTAGCAAAGTTCTTCCAGACTAAAAATGTTGAGTATAAACAACTATTTAAGCATTTTTGAAATCTTATTTATAGTATTATTTTGTTATTTCAGTATTAAAAAATTGAAGTTTATCCAACTTTTAATGCTACTTTATAGTTGATTGGCCCAGTGGATAGAAGCTTTGCCTTATAATCTCGAAGTCGATGGTTCGAATTCGCCCCGAAGAAAGAATTCTTGCAAAATGTTTGATCTGTCGCCTCGCTCCCCAGGTATTGTGCAATGGAGTCCTGACCCCCTATGGTCCCTTCGTCTGACTTTATCCTCCAAATATCTGTGATCTCGTGGTTAGTAAAAATGTATAAACAATCTCAACTCTTTTCGAAAACATATTATTAGTCCCTGCTTGTCAGTCAAAGCTGTCAAGCTAGTGAATAGTTCACATTCTATACAATGGCAATGTAAAGACAATGAAAAATGAGTAAAGACAATGAAAACATTCTACTTGAAAAAGTAACAGAGAGTCAACCGACCCAACACATCCTTTCAAAAACTATTCCATTCAAGTTTTGAATGGAGCGCGAATATTGAATATTTACAAAAAATCAATAAGTGACTTACAGAAAGATGTTTCTATAGCCGGTAGCACAGAGCCACATCCGAATGCTCCATATCTAGCAAGGAAGTCGAATACCGGCTGCTGTAGACCGAAGAACATAAAGAATATATCAAGAAGACGGAAGACTATGATGTAACGATAGGATAGGAGTTCATCCTGAAAATAGATGAGTGTATTATGTAAACAGTAACATTTGAACACGTAAGTTAGAACGGTAGTTGACATATGTTGACTTGTATAAGGTACACTTTAAGTATATAGATATGAAGCTCCTTATATTCATCATTTGAAAAAAGAGATATTCCGGGTACTAATTAGCCCTTAACCTTACTTACCAATCTGGATACTGTAGTTACCAAGATGTGTGTTCCATAAATTCCAGCCAGCAATGAGGGCAGAGTAATGAAATCCAGAACTTTCAGTGGGCTGAAACATAGGATTTCCTTATACTTTATTAAATAGTTTGAATTATAATTATAGTTATAACATAAACCATCTGAGCCTACAAAAATAATGTACAGACATTCTAATAAGTTTGTTAAATGCATGATAATTCTAAAGCTATATACTTACATGAGCCCCTGATCCTGATACTCAAAGTAGATGACCAATGAGGCCAATGTTGCGAATAGTCTAACACAAGGAGCCTGTAGTACCATCAATTCACAAATACGAACTTTGCGACTGTAAAAAAGAAAACTATAGTATCCAAAACAAAAAATTAAGGATTTATCGTCATCTGCAAATAGTTTGTAACTTTGTAAGGGACCTGTACTGAAGATTCTTGAGAATCGGAACCGTGATAAAACGTTGAAAATAGATGATTAGTACAAATTACTTTGAATCTAGACAACTGCTTTTACATTTTGTGTATATGCTGTAATATTTTGAAAACATTTTGCCTGTACTTCATAATTCATTCTTTCTCTATTGTTTATAATGGCGAGCAAAGATCTACGAAATTATTCGTGATATCTCAAACTAACTGTTCTTCAAGCGAGTAATGTATTGCATACCTTTCTAGAGTTACTTTTGGTAGACACGGTAGTATACAACAGAAGGGTGGTGTTGCTACTTCAATATGCTGTAGTCTCTCGCTCATTTTAGAAACTAGCGAGTTATGTCCCTCAAATATGGTCATGAGAAGACAGATTATTACCCAAAGCGCCACAGAAAAGTACCTGAAATAGAAATTGAAGTAGAAAATAACTTTCAAATAAGTTATTTGAACTAATTATAGTAGGATTCTAGAGGAATAATGGAGTGTTACTTGCGTATTTTAAGAAGATTTTGCGTATATTTTTGGTTTTCCAATACTTTCAGAGCCGCCATTTAAAACGATATGATATTTAACACTCCATTATTACTCTCGAATCAGACTATAGTTCCTTATAAAAAGTTCATGCAGATTTGTGACTTATGCAGGCTCCAGTAAGAATCTTATTTACATAAGTTTGAAGCAAGTAATTGTTCAAAAGTGTTCCATAATAAAGGTGTATTCGTTTAATTAACTTACTCACTAACTGATAAAAGTAACAAAAATACTTACAAAAAACTCAGCAGATGTGACAGAAACCACACTCTAGGCATGTACATCGAAATAAGAGAAAGAACACTCACGAACTAAAAAAAGAAGACTATTTTTATAGTTCACAAATGTTATGGAAACACTTTTGTCGCAATGGATCCGTTCTGACTTTTAAATCAATGAACAAAATAATATCAGTTAATACAAATTGGTGCTTAAAAATTTGTATCAAAGTCTTCTCAAATAGCCTAGAGTGATCCGACTGAAGCTATAACCGTCTAAAATAGTTTCAACTAATGCAATTGATTACTAATATATAAGTCTAGTTCCCCATATAATGTTAGAAAGGTGCCGTGTTTGCTCAAAAGATTCAGAAATGAATGGCCGAAACTCTGCCTCGAAGAATTCTACTATTATTTTGATACGAGTGATACATGAAATAAAATACTTTAAAAAATACCCCATATAATAAAGTGCTAAACTAACCGGCGCTGTACTAGCCAAATATACAATAAATAATCTTCTGTCCTGTTGTGTAATATACATGGAAATGTACATGATATGCAGAACTCCCAGGGCGATAGTCACGAATGAGATTACGGTAGCTAAGGATATGGCCACTACATAATTGTAAGGAAGGTCTGAAAAAAGACGGTTTTATATGGATTATAATTAATTTTTATTTTTATAGCTCGAGAAGTTTTGAAACGAACTGTCAAGGTGGCCCATTGGTTAAAAGCTTCGCCTGAAAAACCAAAGGCTCTTGGTTCGAATCCCCACGAAGAATGCAAATGCTCAATTTTAGCTATATTCTGTCCAAAATTATAATTTAATTTTAATAAATGATTATTTCACCACAATAATCTAAAAACTAACTTGTAAGGAATTCCTTTGAATGTGGAATGTCCTGTGTGTTGTTACAATTGAGAAGTGAATCTGTCAATAGCTTGACAAGTGTATCGAAAAGCTTCATCTCTGCATTTAAAACTTCTGAAACAATTCACCTTAATAGAAAGAAAGATATAATTTAAGAAAGTAAAGATTCAGTAGAAAAAATGGTCTTTTCAGTCTAAAAATCTCTTTGAGACGAATTTCTAAGAAGACTCCAGAATTTTAAATTAATTCGTTTCTAAGGAGCCCGGAGAGAGCCGCTGGCACCGACAGGATCGTTTTGCATGACGAGAACTGTCAGACAAAATATAAATTTAGTAGAAATAGGAGATGTTCAGTGAAAATATAAAAAACTGAATAACGAAGTTAGAAGAAGAATTAATTATATTATGTTAGTAGTTAAACCTTACTTTTTAAACATTAAAATATATAAATTAAATAAAACCAACCAGTTATTAGAACTCACAGTAAAATGAAATGTTAGTAAGCCAGCTATGAAACGAATATAATATCTGCTAGATAGGTTCTTAGAATGCTATATTCTATAACAAGATAAACAAGTGTGAGCAGAATGGTCTTGTATTCTAGTAGTAAGATCCGAAAGCAATAATGTAGTAGTGTTGAAAAAGAATCTTGCCGAGAATGCATACAAATACGCAAGTAAAACTCCATTATTCTTCTTGAATTAGACTATATATCGTTATTTAAAATATTTTATATAAACTTTGAATATTTAAAAGGTTCCGATAAGAAATAGTAAGAAAAAGGTAAATTGGATATCATTGAGAGGCATGAAGGATGTATAACTTGAAGTAGCGAGATTTATATCAAACAAGTTCTTTTAAGAAAGTTAACTATTAAAGATGAAAGCAACTTTATTGGTTTATGTTAATCTTAAATACATAATTATAATATTTTAAAGCGAAGTAGTAAAATTGTGAATAGTTATTTGGCAGTTTTAGTTGCTCAATAAAAGTACTAACTCTCTTTTTCTGGGCGACCCATTTTCATTTAACAAATTGTATTCTGAGGGAGTGCCTTAACGCGAGATTTAGTAAGATTATACTGCTATTAAGAGCAAATCAATAGAGTTTTTGTTTTTCTTAGCGACTTTTTATGGTCCGAAGGTGGTTGAACTATAAATATTTAGTCGTTGGAAGTAATGAGTTTGTTTAAAAAATAGAATATATATATATAAAATATATAGCTTCTTTTAAAACTTAGGTTAGTGGCAACCGTGTTACTTAAACTTGACGCTTACACTGAGCACCAACAGCGATAATGATTGAATCTAGTAAAGAAAATTTACATATACGCTTATAATTTCTTGGAGTTCACTATCGTAAGATATATTTTAATGTATATTCATTGAGATGTCCTTATATGATATATAAGTTCTATCACTAGTATTATATAATACTAATATTTTTAAGACAAACTAAATATATTATAGTATATGTGTTGTCCTATAGATAAACCACAATACACACCACGAAATGGCTTCTGTAAACAAAAGTTCAAAAAAGTAAGCTAGATATAGAAAACTGTTCTTTTTCAATCTAGTTATAACTGTAAAAATGTTCAAGCATGTAACAAAATCAGTAGTAAACTTGCAAATCCTCTAATATAATGGTTACGTAATGGTGTATTGTGTTGTTATTCCCGTTCTAAAGTGACTCAGTCCTTCAAAGGCATCTCTCTGCCCCGAGGATGTTCTGGTTTTGACAATAGGACGCCAAAAACGAGAGCCAGTTCTCATTTGAAGTGGAAGAGACAGAAAAAGTTGTGAGTCAGACCGGGAAGGAAGGTCGCTTAGAAGCATCAGTTGATCATAGAACGATGAGTAATTTAAAAAGACTGTTCGAAGTATAAGCTATATTTATGAACCATGTAATGGACTGCAGGACGTATTTGCATTTTCAATCCCTTATCGGAGTTTATCGAAAGTTCTAGGTATTTTTGCTGAGCCGATAGGTAAGAACTGAAGTCGGTCCAGTATCAGGATTTTTGTTCTGATTCTTAAGCGATGACTTTTGATGTTATTTGGACAAAAATAACTTTAGATTGGTGTTCAACTACCGAATTACTAAGCAGATGCTACAAGTTTAATGTAATGCAAATAAATTCTTTCGGTTAAGCGAATTTCAATGAACCGGTTAATTTTTTATTGGGGATGGCTTGCAACATGACTTTTTCAAGCCGTGAAGAAAATTCCGCGTCCGGAAGCGATTGTTCAGGAAGAGCTACAGTATACTTAGCATATAAAACGTTTCTGAGAATTATTAGCCAATAAATGTCAAATTATAATTCTAAGGAGATAAAAAAGAAAGTCGGCATAATGAAGATTAAGAAAATTAAGTTATTAGAAAAATTAAAGTAAACCAGAACTTTTAATTCTACGAAGAGTATAAAAAGGGAATTTTGATAATGAGAAAAACAAATATAGTATTATTATAATCTTATAGTTTGCTTCTACTTTGTTTATAAAGAATAATTCACAGAGCATGTCTTTAAATACCTAGACAGACTTTTTTCTAACTTAATCACAAAACACTATGATAGTTTAAAAAACAAAATTTGAGCTTTATATACGTTCTTATTCATAAACTTTACCTACAGTAAAGATAATTATGAATACCTGCCACGTCAGTTACGAGAAAACCTTAACATAACCATTTATTATTTTGCGTAGGAGCGAACAGGCGTGCTTAAAATTATCGAAAGTGTTAAAAATCGTTCACAATTGCTGTTTTCGTGGGATTTTATTGATTTTTAATATCCGCCGTCGGCCGCAGCTGATGAATTCAACCAAAGTACTTAAGCGAGAAAAAACAATATTGTTCATAGAGCTTTTGCGGAGAAAATGGCATGTTCTGATCGAGAAAAGGCTTTTATCTTATAAAAAGTGTTCTTATTAATATTTATAACTTATTTAGGCTAATTATATAAGTAATTAAATAAATCGGTAACGACCATAAATCAGAATGTATCCTGAAGATAAAAATGTATAACAAATCTATAAAGCGGATCCTGACTCATATATATTCTTTGTTTCTAATTTCAATAGAAACACTGGATGAATCCACGTGAACTTTAGCGATAAACCAGCACAGCAGTAGCAAAGACATTTAAAAAAATGGGATAACTTGTAAATTAACAAGTTATAGTCTGAAACAATGGTTAGTTTTCCTTGCAGTATTTTGGAGAGGTGGTGTTGGATCAAAATGAACTTTTTTTAGAGCGGAGGTTTTCAAAATCACCCATGTTCCCTTTATTATTATGTAACAGAGAGCTGCAAACTCAACAAAGAAACAGTTAGCAAACTTCCATGAAACTTAGGTAAATAAATAAGTAAATTCCAGTATCGCGTTTATCATAAGACAGGTTTTTCTCCTACAGAAACTCAGAATAAAATTGGTTGTGGCTAGAACTATTCGAGGAAAGAGACTTTCCAAGGGCATCAATGGGAAAATAGTGAATAAGTCTAAAAAAGAACTTTCTGTAATGATTACCAGAAACAACTATGTTAGTTCTATGAAATGATATACTCCTAGAGAAAAACAATCTATTTAAATAGCAGGCGTTAGAGAATAAAGAATGGTTAAAAATAAAAAGTAAACATGCCAAATGATTCTATAAACAAGGAGTGTAAAAATGTTAAAAACTATTAACTCTATTCGAAAGATAGTAAAATTTGGAATCATCATCACTTCAGTATACCATGCATTCTTCACAAAGCATACCAAACCCCGAAAATGTTACTCAAAGCTAACTTTTTATGCTAAAATTGCCTAATGACATCTGACATTCCAGTCGTTAGAGCCTATTTTTATAGGGTATATTGTCTGTATCAAGTGCTACGTTTTCAGAGGTTTTTGTAAAACAGGTCACTGTGCTGCAATCCCAGCTCTTGATATAGTCCATAACAAACAAAAGACTGCAGATCGCGGTGGTATACAATTGCGGCTTCCGCAATTGCGTATTTGTCTTTTTCTGGACATGATACAAAATAAAACTAGTACAATAATATTTTTATGACAATAAACAAAATTTTTCGCATCGAAGCATATAATGGAAGTTTATTTTACCACAGAACGGGCGATTTTACGAAACTCACTGCAGTCTTTTTTTGTTAAGGACTATAGAGACTACAGCTAGGTTTTAGTACTAATTTCTGCGAATGAAACATTTGTTGTCGTAAAAACAGCAGCAGCTTAGCCCTCAAACAGCACGAAAATGTTACTTTTTGTATCAAAAGAAGCTGTTTTGCTCACGAAGCAAAGCAAGTGACGAGCAAATAGAGAAAACAACAGAAATAAAATAAAGTGAAGAAACATTAATGAAAGTGCTTAAATATAATAGTATGAGAGATTCAGTTGCAACACGTAATTTTGGTTTTGTTACGGGTTTTGCTAGGTTGTTCGTACCAGCTAAGGGTGTTCGCGGGCAGCTCCGTTAATACGCGGAACAAAATCAAACCTTGCAAAAAGTCGACGCCAATGCGTTTGGGCCACTTTTTTCAACTGTTTGGGATTAACTGAAGTCACGAACTAAAATGGGCCGTGGAACCCAAAGTTTGGCCCGGTCCCGGCCGGCGCGTTAAAAGTCCAAGCCATTAGAACTTGAAATCCTGCCCCGTTCGGGCTTTGAATGTCCACATTTCTTAAGTTAACAAAGAAGAGACTAACTGTATGTATTATAATATATTTTATATTTATAGTATATTAGTATTTTCAAGTAGCAAAGTAACATGTTTTTCCGCTCCATTGGGTATTTTCTAATGAATGGCATTTCCCAGTAGATCTATAGAACTATGATTTTGCAGAACTGTTCTATTTTTAATAGATAATAGAGAAAAACAATGTAATTGTATATATTTAGATGAACAATAAATGATGGCATGAAAACTTGAAAAACACTCTTCTCAGATCATCTCAGGAAAAAAACTATTAAATAAATAGATGATATATCGGAGTTTCTAGTTTCAGTTGAAAATGATGTGTTGGCAGAGTTCTCGAAAAAAAAGAGTCAAACTATAGTCCGTAACAAAAAAAAAGACTGCAGTGCGCGGTGCTGTGAAAGGTTTGTAAAATATTTTTGTACAAGTTTTATTTTGTATCATGTGCAGAAAAGGACAAATACGCAATTGCAGTAGCCAATGTATATCCCCGCGCTCTGCGGTCTTTTCTTTGTTATAGATTTTATCTCTTAATCAATTCATTACGGATTTCTAGTTTCAGAAATGTTTGTTGCAAATATATAAGTAATAAATGAGTTTAGACATAATGATTAGTTATTTTCTACAATTTTCAGCTGCCACAATTCCTGCAATTCCTAAAAGAGAGAGAGGTTATCTCTCACATTGACATTGAATTTACAATGCTATGAACTTTTGAGTATTTCGCGCCTAACAAAAGGTTGTGGTCTTTTTGAACCGAATTCTTCAGTGAATCTTTTGAATGAATTAATCCTGACATAAGGAAAGTAAAGTTGCTGAGAATGGCTAAATCAATTGTTCAATCCAAATTTACTAATTACATATTATAGTAATAGAAATGCATTAATTAATTGATGAAACAATTTGGAAACTAGGCACAAACTCTTCTAATCAACAGAAATATACTTATAGTTAGTAAATATATAAACTAAAACAAGACTAATCTGCCTATATTCCGAATATAATAGAATAGAATAGAATATTTATTGTTCGAACACTAGATCATTTGTATCACTTTTGTTGATAGTTCACTTTCTTGATGGTAGTGTTCTGGAGAAACTTAAGCCGTTGTTTCAGCCGTAACAGACCACCGATTGCAAATTTTACTTTGAATTAACCGTTCATATAGTAAATTTTAGAAACACAAAGTATACTTAGAACTACTTAACTTTGTAGCTACATTCTAACTGTCAATAAAAGCATAAAAGTAAGTAAAGTAAATAAACTTTAAATTAGACTCGCATATTTGATAAATATATGTAAAATAGAAACTAACATAATAAATAAACTGAATAACCGGACCCCTTCCATCCGTATAGTATATCTCTATTTGTGTTGTAAAAGTGTAAAGTTTGCCTTTGCATGTTTCCTGCGTGTGTGGTCCTCTTAACGAGAGAAACTACGAGCGACATAGGGCCAGTTTAGCCATTCTATCTACAATTCAACTAACTATTCATATAAACTAGATTTAAAATTGTAATAATAGTAATAGTAATAGTAATGTAATAATAGAACGGAAACCACTCGAAATAGTTTAGAGTGAAATGAAACAGTTTTATCAAACTAAGTTATAGTAAATACTCGTTTTTATATTTTGTGAAGATTGAAGCGCACAATTATGGTTTCATGAAACGTTTTGCATGAAGTCTCAGGTATAGTCCATAACAGAAAGAAGACTGCAGTGCGCGGTGTTGTGTAAGGTTTGTAAAATCGCTCATTCTGTGGCAAAATTGGAAAACCATTAT
>JAQGAV010003703.1:0-11841 GCA_034691345.1 Phasmarhabditis papillosa | reverse complement strand
ATAATTTTACACCCAGAAAACCATTTGCGTGATCGCAATACTGTATTGCCAAAAACCCATGTCTAGGTACCTTTAAGCAATCTCGGTATGCTAATACCGAGATTGCTAATGCTAGATCAAACGTATCAAAATTTATTTGAAAACTTGAAAAAACATCCTATCCAATTTAAAAAAATCAGTCCTGTCTATGGCCACCAGACCACCCATGCTGAAATAGGACTAAACCTCACCTTAAAGTAAAACTGCTGCGTATCCGGGAATAATTGTTTGGCCATCAACTCAGCATAGATATAGGGGATACCCTGACACTTCTTAAAACAATCTTCTTCTATTTCTTTAGAGATGAATGGGTAGGGGTTTTCTGAAATAATGAGCATAATACTATTATTATTATTATAAATAATAAAAATACAATTAAGTCTGAATAAAATAGGTACCTTCTCCATCAGCACCGATAACTTTTGTTCGGTTCTTGTTGCAAGCAGCGGCACAGACCTGAAAACTTTTTTTAAAGGTTTCAACTTATAATTCAAAGGAGTTTGTTTTGTACGAGATCTAGGTTTTTAGCGTAGTATCCTGGGCATGGCTGGGAAAAGGCCTGCCCGTAAAATTTCCAGCCCTGATCTTGGGTGCACGTACTTTTGGGACTTTCAAGAAACAGACCCATCAAAAAAATAAAACATTTTTGAACGGAAAATTTTACCATCGCATCGAAAATAGTTGCGATTATGACGGTTCTTCTTCCTAAGAGCGGCTACTTTTAACGAAATGGCTGCGAGAAAATGCAAAGGCATCCCTTCTAACCCAACTAGTCTTCCTGAGAACTACCGAAATGTCCCATTCTCAAAATCTGACCCAATTCCAATTCTGCACTATCGTACCTTCCATCGACTAGTTCTCTTCTCAGCGTCTGCAATTGGGTAACGGATATCGACACACTCGCGGATCCAGTCTTTCTTGGTTTGGTCCTGAAAAGAAAATTTTGATTATTATGCCAGCTTGGGTTACTGTACCTGTTCTTTGAAATATTTATCCATGGTCTTGGCAAATAGTCTGAACGAGAGAAGCTCAGCATACTTTCCGGCATCCCCGTTTGCTTTGGCGTAGCAGGATTCTTCGTATTCTTTGTTGAGGTAGCGATAGTTGACTAAAAACAAAATGTTGAATATATTTCATTTTGTGAAATTGAAAATAATTTTGTTCAGAAGAGTTTCTTCTTTTCGAAATATTGACTACTTCGTATTCGTAACTGCAAAAGTTGAATGTAAAGTAGACCACCCTCAAACATATTGCAATCTGTTGTGTTTCGAACTCGCTAATTCCGTGGCCGTATCCACCAACATTGCGGGAAGTTCCCGCGCGGGTACTCCAAAAGTCAGTTCCAGCTGGTCAAAAATGGCATCCACGAAACACCGGGAATTGCGGCCGCAGGTAAAACAAATACTTACTATTTCTATCCTTAGTCTTCTTATTGCTCTCATTCTTCTCAGCTTCTTTCATGTTTTTATTGATTGAATTCGAGCAATTCTTCCATTTTAGGATTTGAGCGCACTTATCCTCAGAGGGAAAACGGAAGTCCACAGCCTCGTGGATCCAATCACGTTTTCTGGGATCTTGATCCTGAAAAGCGATCAATAATTTTGGAAGTTATGATAATAATAATTGTCTTTAGGAAACGCTATAATTCCCTGATCAGCATCGGCGTTAGAAAAACAATTGCCATTTTCAGAAAGGGATTATAGTCCACCGAATTTCTATCAATTTATTTAACACCGCTGCATCTCATGATACTGCGGTGCTAGCCCAGCTCCATCAAACTACTACATACATCACAACCTGTTGAAACAGTAATTTTCTGGCGGTTAAGAAAAGGCCCACGGGTCTCGCAACGAAAGCCCAATCCTTTAACTTGTAATCCATTTTCTTAGAATTTCTGCATGGTTACTGTAGCTTTTGGCACAGTTTCGGCACAATAGAGCACACTCGCAGGTTGTGGCACTTCGCCTAACCGATGTGTTCAACACGTTGTGATATATAATAAATAAACACCTTAAAGTACTCCTGCAACGAATCTGCGAACAATAATTTGCATATCCTCTGAGCGTAGTTAGAAGCACTGCCTCCAGATGATTTGAAGATTTGCGTTTCAGTTTCTCTCGAGATGAATGGATAAGTCATTTCTATAAATAATTTTATTATTATTAATCTCTTAAATATAGTAACTTACGGGCTGGGGCTCGGCCAACCTGTCCTGGAACCGCCGGAGCTGGTTTCTTGGCCGCAGGCTTGGCACTGCTGTATTCGGAATCGTCATCATCTGATTCGAAGCGTCGTTTGTTTGCGGTACGCCTGGAAGAGAAGTTATATTCGGATAATGTTATATATGGTATGTATCAACCAATAGGTTTGCAGCGTAGTATTCAGCGGGAGCAGCGATGTTACATAAAATGAATGTACTTTTGCAGAAAGGTGCTCCCAATCCACCGAATCTTCATCATCAGTTGAAAATTTCACGCAGTTTTCATTCCCGCTGCTAACCCACACGAACAAAAATCGTTCCCGGGAAGAGAATTTTAAATGCACGGGAACGTTGGTGAATACCGTTTTGCCGAGAACGTTCCCGCGGGAAGGCTTTTCGTTCCCGTTCCCTTGAAGGGAATATTGGTGAATATGGCCACTGGTTACACTGATGTTGATAAACTGCTAAAACCTACTTTTGGGTCTGAACCTCTGCAATCTTATCAAAATAGCTAAACTCCATAGGTTCCTCCAGATATCTCCTCTCCATGATACTTCTGCCTACTACGGCCTTGGAGCCTAGCTTCAAATACTGCGGATGCTCCTTTTCGAATGTGTTGACGATGGAACCATCTGGGGCCGTTCCGAAGAATTTAACCATAACTTCACGAATTTCCTGAATATGTAAAGTTATTTTTGCCGATATTGATTAAAATAAACCTGATATCTACGGTTTATCCTGTATACGTCATCAGCCATGTCGTCCATGAGGTTCTGTAGCACATCTTTGATAGTGTCAACGGATTCGATGGCGGTGTTACCTAAATTTTCAGTTTTACCATTAAAACTTTATAGTAATATAAAATTTGCAAATGATTTCAAAATTATTCAAGCGTTTTTGTGCGCTGACGAATGTTTTTGACGACACATACCACTCTATAACTCATAAAGTGCCCTCATCGCAACGCACGGGCCGACTCGTCACGGCAAGGTTAGTAAGAAAATATCAGTAATATTAATATTTTAGTTGATTCACATTTAAATTATTATACTCATAAATAATATCGAATATCTTTACCGAATGGCATATCCACACTATCCTCAATTGCGGTACCATCGATACTGTCGACATCGTTAATGGTTGGGGTGCTCTCACCGGTGTAGGTCTATAATATTACATAAATAATAAAATCACTTATTTTTAAATATCATAATTGTAAATTTGCCAAACAACGCAGATGGGACGCGGGAGAAGTATGACGAGGTGAGTCATCAAACATGGCACGTCATATCTTTCGTTGAAAAAAATTGCTACATTCTATATTCTTTAACGAAAGTTATCGAAAGTTATCCAGCTTTTGAGGATGAGGTGTAGTGTAAAAATGCATGAAAACTTGTTGATTTCGAAGATTACTTTGATTTTTAAAAAAATTGATAAGATGATGCAGCATGTAAACTATACCTCTTCACTAACTGCATCCCCATTCTGATCGAATACAATTTTGGCGATTCCAATCTCATCGTTTACCTAAAAGACACGCGGTGTCAAATATCAATCTACACGGTGGTCTTACCATCGCTTCATTTAAGGCTGCTTTTTTCTCATCACACATGACTCTAGCATCGTTTACAGTCTTGCATAGCTCCAGTACGGTTAACTGTTTGCCTTCGTAGTCAAGGGAACCACCTGCAAAGATTATGTTTAGAATATTTAAGTAACACAAAGTAAACTAAGAAACGGTAGCGACAAACCCATTTGCAACATTTTCCTTCAAATTTTCCAAAACACGCAACTTGTTCATACAAACACGCAGAAGACACGGCTCTTGTTTATTCCGAAATTCGAAGTTTCAAAAAAGTTGCATATATCGAGTCCCAAAGGAATTCCAGATGGTCCAGAAAGTTTATAGTCATTTTTCCCGATGCCGGGCAAATCGAACTAGTTCACCTCTGACCATGAGATATACTTTTTCAGATTGGTCTAACATCCCCAATCTTTGAAAAATTCGCAATGCGGCTGAACGATACCACGCAATCCCAATACATATGATATCCGCATCCTCTCGGGACGGGCCCGCCTTGGACTTCAAACAATCAACCCGTCGACGAACTACCATTTTCGCAGGCGAAACGAACCTTTTTCGACTCCATCTAGCAGTTTCTTATCAGCAATCACTGTGAACATTCGTTTAGTAGCATCAAATGCAACAATAGCACCAACTGGATCGGGCATTGTTGCCGCTGAAACAATACAATTTATATGTTGAAGAATGATAAATAGGCACGAACTATACTCAAATAATGGAAAATTAATTTAACAATGAAATATAATGGCTACAATGCTTTAAGGTAGTAGAACAAGACACCTTTGGGCTATTTTAATTATGATTACATCGTTCGCGCACAGTTCAGCAACTGTGCGCGGGAGTGGGAAATAATTATTCACCAAAAATCAACAAAACCGGGTTTTTTAATATTATTCAAAAGAATTTCCATATATTTTGTAACAAATAAGGTGCGTATAACCACAATATACATTTTGGGATGAGTGCGCTGTTGCCTACCCAACGTCTTGACCGGATAAAGTAAGCATAACAACGGACAAATGCACAAGTTGGTTTTTTCTATTTTTTCGTTATTATTATTAATTTTACCTTATTTAAAACATTGTGCACAAGCAGTTTGGACTTGCGCACCCAAGGTTATGCTCAAAATTTTTTTACAGCATTGTCTGCATTATTTTTGTACAGATTAGCTATAACGATGCCACCAAATCTTTCACAGTATGCTGTAAAATATAAAATCCGATATCATGAATAAGACTATAGCAGAATGAAACTTATGATTATTCAATTAACATATTTGGTTAGAAAAACGTATACAATAGTTTTATTTTACTAATCAAGCCTTAGTTCTTATGGAAAGGCCCATTGGCGGATGAACCGAACCCGATCTTACGAAACATTGCCAAACTTAAATACATAATTAATAATATATTAATATATTTAAAAATATAGTTCTAGTTCGTCGGCCGCTAGTGGTTCTAGTAGTGTCCGATAACGCCTTCGTCAAGAGGTCATGCTGTGCTCGACACATCACAACCCGACCACTGAGCCACCGCAGAAAATCAATACCTCCCAGAAAAAAAACGAACAAACAAACCTGTCGAAGCTCTAGTCAGACGCATATTTCCACTATCCTAGACGAATTCTTCAAAAATAGCCTCAAAACCGAGTTTTGGTTCAATTTGAAGCTGGAACTGGTGTGCGAGCGCGGGTAAATTGCGGGGTTAAATAGCGTGCCACTGGGCTAGGAACCTCGGCGGCGCTGACCCGATACTAGGCGCTTGTAGGGGTTCGCTAGGCGGTGGTATTAGTGCGTTGCGGTATGCCCAGTTCGGCAAAAAATGAACTAACAGATGGTTTGACTAGCTAGATAAAGGTCGCATGGTTAGGAAACCATGAACCATGGTAATAGAATGGTTTAGTAAAATGATGAAAGAGGCTTTTAAATGAATATCTACAGGTAAATCAATAAAGTGAAGTGATTTTGAGAAGTTCCAAAGATGATATATTATACAGATGACTTCTTGCTATAGAATGACAAACTTCTTTTATCAGGAATTAATGATTCAAGATAATAAATAGGGTGGATTATTAGAAACTAGCCTAAAAACTAGAAAAAAAGATTCAGTGATATAGTAAACTAGTTAAGTAGCTAAATGAATAATGAGTTTTGCCCAAAGAATATGCGTTAGGCTCCGTAAAAGGTCTTACAGTTCGCTTTCGTACGCATCTCAGATGTATATTTAGAATCTGTTGACCTCCAACGTTGATAACTTACCTAGATTCCCAACAATCGTGAGGTGTAAAGCACGGTATGAAACTGTTAAAAGTCAATTCAAAAAGCTTGCTTTTACCTCTCCTGACGAGGCACTCTGTTATAAATTTAAAATACTCAGAGCACAACTTTATCAAATTTGCTGTACCCAAAGCGCAAAACCAAAGTTCCGTGCCACAATGGACCGGATGTATAGTATCCAAATGCAGTGACCGTATTCACAAACGACTCTTCCCGGGAACAAAAAGCGTTCCCGTCGAAACACTATTCACGAAGGTTACTGAACGTAATCACGCCTTCAAAATTCCGTTTCCGGAAACCGCTTTCTTCTGTGTTCCCGTGCCGGGAACCTTGGTGAATACGCCACAGGTTTCATTCTATAGTACAATAAAAAACCTAGTAAGAAAGTGGGAAAATTAGGGATCTTACGAAACTTGTAATTGGATTTCTAAAGTTAAAAGTACTTCCTTCATTTCCGCAGACCACAAATTCGTGGTCTAGGTAGAAATGAGTTTACTGACCTAGTGTATAGTATGATTCGAGAGTAATACTGGAGTTTTAAAAAAAGAAACTCATTGAAAATGGCTCTAAAAGTATTCGAAAACTGAAAATATACGCAAAATTTCCTTTCAATACGCAAGTAACCCTCCATTATTCATCTTGAATCACCCTATATCACAACTAAATACCCAGGAAATAGGCTTACAAACACTTATTTGAACTGCAAAGTTAATTTTTTGTTGAATGTTCGACTGAATTTCAATCATTTCCATGTTTCGGACATGCTGCCCGACACCTACATGTCAAAAATCACGACCAGCATTAGATATATAATGCCCGACAACATCGAGTCAGAGAATCTATCTCATTTAAAGGACTGCCCCCATCCTGCAGAGTCATTGAGCGGCGCTGATTAAACTACAAGCATTGTTGTTGGCTGCGAATTGCGCTGTGTTCATTTGTAGAATGACTAATGCAGTCAGCAATGAGAAGCACAATCGTGGTCAGAATTATAGGCTGTATCTAGGGATAGGTTTTGCAAGCTAGTATATACAGGGCTGGGTAAAGGCGGGCCGCGCCGGCCCGTCAAATTCCTTGCCCTGAGTATATACAGTATAATGTTAAGCCTCGGAGTAATATAAGATACTTTGATTTGAAAGAATTGTGTCATTGTCCTTAGTAAAATATAGCCCGTTCAATCGGTTTGATGTAGGTTCGCCTAGTTAATTCGCTACAGGATATAGTATGTATCAAGAGATAGGTTTCCAAGCCAGTATCTACAGGATTAAAATATATTAGATTATATAAAGACTGTAGAGCAGCGGTTTAGATTTAAATATTGAGAAGACGCTCCATCATCGGCTCCCCGCTCCCCATGGAAGCCAAGCTCTTGATACAGACTATATAAGGAACTTATCGGTAAAGAGCCAGGACTTGATTTGTCTAAAGAGCCTCACGTGCTCATGTCCGACCCGGATTTCCCGGCATCGAGCGAAAACTTGTACCACAACTGGAGGTTTGAGATCCCGGTTCTGTTTTATCAAATAACAACACATAGTATTATGAAAGTAATGCTAACAATAAGTAACTTGCAAATGAGATGGCAGTCCATCCAATTTTAGTCTAAATACAAAAATGTTAGTCTGTCTGACGATGTGACTATGGAAATATCAGATTATTCATTAAAGTTTAGTGCAACATTCTTTAAATTTTATTGTTTGACGTAGTATCGTCGTTAGTTACTCTTACAATGGTTAGCAGTGGTCTCGTTCGAAATATGGCGAAACATTTTGGGAGCGCCGGGAACCGTTTTTGACGGTTATAGTGCCAAAGTTACAATGAGATTTAGTTTATTTTCATCTTTTAACCAAAATGACTTAAATTGTTTTCAAAACGCACTTCAACTTTGAACATATCTCACTTTTTAGATCCTAAAGTCGAAATTTGCCACTTTCGAGACTGCGGACATAGTTAAAAAGTTTGTCCAAATACTAATTTGCTATCAAAATCTACGAAAAACTTGAATTTACAGTCAAAAAGGGCAACATATCAGGTTGGATTGATCCAAAACGCTGTTTCGCAAGCCACGGTTCTTATCTAAGGTCAACACGGACCTGGTCCCACCTCACAGAACCTACTTCTCCTCCACAAAAAGCTTACAAAACTTCAGATTCCAGCTTTTCCGAGGTGTTAGGCTGAGTTCCGCACTCTGCCTACTCTTCTCAAAATAACTGTTGTCACGAGTTGCGGACTATCAGGCGCTTAGTCAACGTCACCCTCTGCTGGAACTTGTTCAAAATAGACGAAATTACTAGTAAAAACAATAAATTTCCCTAAAAATAAGGAGGTTTTACAAAAAAAAGAGAGAAAATGGCCCATAAATGGCTAATATATGGCGGTTGTTCGGCCGGTAGTGTTGGCGGTTCGGCGTGTGCTAGTAGCAGTGTTTGCAGCGGTGGCGGAAAATCAATAGGGCGGTGGAGTCGACACACTGAGTCTGTGCGCCGCCTGCGGTGGTAGGGGAGGCTGCCCCGCCAGGCCATGCCACTTGGTTTTAGCACCGAAGCCACAGATAGGATACACCTCAGTGAAGGAAGAGCGATAGGAAGATGGGAAGTGGAGCTTTAAGGAGTATCTGGAGTAGGATGCGGTGGTATGGGATGTGGGAAATCAACCAAGAAGCAAGGATAATATGATATATAGAGTTTGATAATATATCTACATATTTATAGTCTACGGACAAATCTCATGTAGTTTAAAGGTCTATCTATTATAAGGCGAGCGCACAATTATATCGGTTACTTGTACATTTTCTTTCGATTTATGCGCTCCTTCTAAATTCTACAGTACACCTCTGCAAACGATTCGTCCGTCGACTATAGTATATATAGTATATTTGTATATAAGTATGTAACAAGAGCCATGCTTCAAGCGCAGTTCCTGGAGAGATGCGCTGTTAGATTAAAACGAATTCCCTTCTCAAGAAAAGGCTCCCAATCCACCAGTTTCCCATAAATGTTTATTTAACACCGCTTCTCCATAGGATACGGCAGTGGAAATCTAGCTCCTGATATAGACTATAGCTTCGGAGCAGTTTTATACTACTTCTGACAATATGTTTCTGAAGTAATCATTCGAAGCATTCCAATTAAGTGAATAGTTAACGACGTAGGAACTTTTGAAGAAATGAATGTTATAAGTTTCTGCACAACTATAAAGAATCTTGAAAAGAAGCGTTGATTATTTTCACATATCATATTGTTTATGGGAATACCATAAGAAAATCAGAAAACAGATGTCTATCTAGCTGTCGAAGTATCTTAATTGGAATGGTCTAAATATACTGAAAGAACGAATTGGAGAGCTTATATGTAATCCATTGAATCAGCTATATAGTTGTAGTTTGCTTCTTTTATGGATTTAATACTAGTTGGAAGAGCTCTTTAAAGAGAAGACCGTTAAAAGGACGTCGGGGTGGCTTCTGAGGCACCTTAAAGTTTAAAGTTTAAAATTTGTTTATTCGTTTTACGAAACACGAGATCACAGATGTTTGGAGCGAAGAAGTGAGACGAGGAAACCATAGGAAGCGGGACTTTATAGCACGGCACTCAGTGAGTGGAGACCGCGAATCGGAACTAATTTGCAAGAATTTTTTCTTCGGGGGGATTCGAACCATCGACCTCTGACTTATGAGGCGAAGCTTCTAACCACTTAGTTAATACACACCTTCAATCAATTGCCGGAAGATAGGTAATATATACGGTGTAGAAATGTTGGAAGTTGAGGGCCTCTAGAGTTCTGAAGTAGGGCATACAAGAATCTATTAAATTCTTATGTAAGGATATAATAATGACATCTAATAAGAAACATAGAAACATATCAAAGATGAAACCTCGTAGGGGACGTGGACATATTGCAAACTTGGCTTCCAAGGATATCTTTTGCTTTGGTTAACCTGAATTATACAGAATATAATTGTTTAAGTAACCTTTAACATAAATAATTCTTATTTATTGTTATCACATGATATTATGCATCACGAAATCTCGAATTAACATCAGGAAATGATATTAATTAGGCTCCCTCGAGAGGATTTGGTCAGTTTTGTTGAGATAAAATATCGTCCACAAGTATTTTAAAAAGTATTTTATTTCCTGTATCACTCGTATCACAATAATAGTAGATTACTTCAAGGCAGGGTTTTGGTCATTCATTCCGGAATCTTCTGACCAGAGACGGCTCCTTTCTAACATTCAATCTTCGGGTGCACGAAACATCCCCCACAAGAATTATTGGAACTATAGCAGGTGATTTAGCTTTAAGATGAGACACATGTGTTTCATAGGCTATAAATGGGCTTCAAGAAATATTTGAACTGGGATACGTAAAGATTTTATCTGACTGAAAGAAAAGATGAGACGCCAGTTTGCGAGATTGAGTAATAAAGGTAGAGGTTCCGAGTAGATTCGGCATTCGGTAAGGTTTTTGAAAAAAGAACGGTAAAACGGTAAACCAGTAAACTGGCATTCGAATTTTTTTTCCGTAAAACGCTATACCGGTTACCGTACCATGCCGTTTGCCGACCCTAGTTCCAAGGTTCCTGCTTCCATAAGTTCCCGAATGAGGAACTAATATAAGATATATAGGAAACGCTTATTTTTGTCATGTTTTAAATTTCTTTTTATGTTTTTTAAAAGTGGAATGATTTATTTTTGTTTTAATGCATGCTAGATTGATTGAAGGAGTCCGTTTTATAGATAGTGTTTAGGCACGTCTAGTTAAACGTCTAATAAGATTAGCACCTGCGCTAAGCGGAAGGGGGACCCTATATATAGACATACTCAGCCGGGCTGGGAAAAGTCCGGCTTGTCCGGCCCGTTTCTCAAATTTTCGGCCCGGCCTGGCACGGCCCGGTCATATTTCCCAAAGAGTCGGCCCCGGACAGGGCGGCCCGTAAAATTCCCAGCCCTGATACTCAGGATTGTAATAGAAGAATAAGTTATTTAAATAAAGTAATATATTTTCTGTAATCGCACATATCACACAATAATAGTAAATTTCTTCGGCGCAGTGTTTCGGCCATTCATTCCGGAATCTTCTGAGCAGAGAAGGCTCCCTTCTAACATTTAGTCTTCGGGGGCACGACACATGGTATAAGTTAGCTGATGGTTTCCCAAGCCTTCTGAAGCTACGGGGTAGTCGAACCCACAGCCTGAAATCCTCACGGATTCAGAGACCGTTGTGTTCAAATCAATAACACTGGTTTTTCTTTTAAAAGTTTGTTTAATTATTTTATGAAACACCAATTCACAGATATTTGGAGTGAAGAAGTGGGATTAGGGAACCATAGGAGGTGGGACTTCATAGCATAGCACCCAGGGAGTAGAGGCGGCGAATGAGAATTAATTTACAACAATTCTTTCCTTGGGGAGATTCGAAACATCGACCAATACCGTAAGAGGCGAAGCTTCTAACCACTGGGCCACCACGCCAAGTTGAAGTGATGGGACTTCCTGAAATCAAAACCGATCTTTTTCGGATGGAATCTAAAATAGTTTCATTTTTGCCATATGTGCGTTCTATGAGCTAATAACAAAAAGTATATATTACTGTTGTTGTACAACCTAAGTCAACCCCAGGGCTGGGAAAATGCCCGGCCCGCCCGTTTCTCAAATTTTAGGCCCCGGCCCGGCCCGCCCGTTTCTCAAATTTTAGGCCCCGGCCCGGCCCGCCCGTTTCTCAAATTTTAGGCCCCGGCCCGGC
>JAQGAV010003702.1:0-11843 GCA_034691345.1 Phasmarhabditis papillosa | reverse complement strand
CATACTTCAATTAAACATCCTACTGACCAAGCCTGTGCTGAACAACTATCAGGACAAGGAATACCGGACTCTTGTGTTAGCTCCGGAAGGGAACGCCATACGGAATTCTAAATAAAAAGGGATTTAAATGTATTTTAAATAAAATTAACCTAACTTATTAACATTTTATCTACAATTTGTTTACAAACCCCAACACCGTACGCAAACCTTATTTAATTTTGCGAAATGTTTGTTGTTAAAAGAGTTCTGATTTCACAACTTTCATTTTTGAATAAAATAATAAAACTAAAACACAAAGTTTCAGTTTGAAATTTTAATTTAACCTCATCGTCCGAGTCTAAAGATACTCAAATTCGGCTCTTTAATTTAAGTTAATAAGTTTAGTTTCTATAAAACTTCTATAATCCTCAATATTCTTACATGTAAATGTGCGTAATAGTTTCCTAATCTCTTCTGAGTCTCGGCTATTGCTTCATTTAAATAATCTCCACCCAGGATTTTACCAATAGACAAACGGGCCTGAAGGTAGTAAGCGGCAACCCAAAGCCATTCCTAAAATAATCAGAAGTTATATAATAATTAAAGCATTAGTAGGGCTCCGCACGACGGGTCGTGAATTTTTGAAAAGTCGGTCGCGACCGGCATCGACCGGTCGTAAATAAGGGCGGATTTTTCGACGAGCCTATCACGGCCAGTGATGTCCGGAATTCTGGTTTCTGTTTTCCGGATTAATTTTTTGTCCTTCAGGACATCCCTGATCCCGACCGACCTTGGCCGACTGGTCGGTCTTCGGTCGGCACTTCTGCCTAAGTCGGTCGGCAATTTGAGGACCCCTGGGGCCGGTCTAAGGACAATAGCTCAAGGCTCAAAATTGATCCACATTCATAAGGATAAACTTTGGTTCATGGTAAAATCCGGGTTAATTGACTATAGGAAGTTTCTCAGTAATAAACAATGTTATTTATCAATAATGTTTAAAAGTATTCTATACTTTTTTAGTTAGTAATAAGTTTTAGGATGATAAGATTAGGGATTTTATGAAGTTATTCAAATATGTACTAGTCATCAATCAATGATATTTAAAAATTTAGTAATAAGTTTCTTACTAATGATAAGTTTTAAGATGATTTATATAGTCGGATTCAAAACGAATAATGGAGAGTAGAAAATAATTTGCAGGCCAAAACTGCTTGTACGCAATTGCCTTGACTTTAAATAATTTTCTACATTCCGTTATTCGTCTTGAATCCGACAATATACATCCGTAGCAAGAGTGGTCAGCTCGTTAGTCGGAGTGTAGTAAGTAAATTTAAAACTTAATGTTTTAAATAGTTTAAAAGTAATTTAAATATTTCCTATTATAACTATTCCCTACCGGTCCCTGGTGGTAATTCCAACCGCAAGCAGTTTTCTTGTCATCGCCGTCCTGGTTGTTGTAGAAACCGTTGTAAGCCCAGTCACTGAATATAGATTGTTATTTTAATATTTTAAATTATAATTTATTTATTTATATATATTATATACAAAGATAAACGAACCTTGGATCAAGTGTTTTGATTCCTAGCGGTCCCAGTAGAACCTTTGCCGAATTAAGGGCCTCCCAAGCCTTGTGAGGATCGAGAATTGAAGGTTCCTGAAGACATTTGTTTCAGTAGTCTACTTTTTTGGAACTTTTTTGTTTGTTTAATAAAATAAGGGTCAAATCGTAAACTTTTAGTTCATTGCTTATGGTTAGTTTGATAATTCTCTGAGATACTTTCCACACTTCACCGAAGCCAGATCATGTATGCATAAATAAGCTATGGTCCACCTCAAGATCTAATTTTCCAGCGCGTTATCACGAGCTGAGCGTAGTGTTAAAAAATGAATGTAAAATCGGAGCACTGCTTCTGATACCGCGCTGGAAACCTAGGTTTGATATGGACTTTATATCCTAACATATATGGTAAATACGGTCTGGATATTTAATTTCTAGAGATGACTCTGCAATTTCCTTGTTTTTTGTTCTTCTAACCTACCGTAGCTATCGCAATAGGATAATTGCATCTCAATTGAAAGTCAGTAAACTGTGCTGTAGACCCGTATGTATCTTTTAGAATATTACGCTTATTTACGTATTTTTCACTACAATTTTCGGCTACAAAAAAAGAAGACTCGAAATTGTCACGGATTCGCTGCTCCCAATCCGACCATTTCCAACTGTCGGAACCTAAAGAAAAATTTATTTATTTTATATAGATTGTTATAGTCTATAACAAACAAAAGACCTCAGAGCACGGTGGTATACATTGGCTTCCGCAATTGCGTATTTGTCTTTTTCTGGATATGATACAAAATAAAACTATTACAATAGTATTTTTCTGACAACAAACAAACAATTGCGCATCGAACCATATAATGGTTTTCCAATTTTGCCACAGAACGAGCGATTTTTGCAACCTTAAACAACACTGCGCAAGGCAGTCTTCTTTTGTTATGGACTATGTTCTTTTGTATGGACTATATGTACTAGGATAACTATGTACTTTTTATCAATAAGGGATATATTATACTTGTGTATTTATCTATATCAAGAAGTAGATTTAAGCTGAATAACCTATAGATACGCGGTGTTGGATGCAAATGAAAGTACTTCTTAATGAAAGGCTCTCTTAAAACAGTTTATCTTACAAACATAAGATGTAGTTCAAATATTTTCGAATTAAAATAAACAATATCTCACCATGACTAACTCCTTCATAACTAATTTGTCCATTTCTATTCCATTTTGAGAGTGCTGAGACCACTGACAGAGCCAGTCCTTGAATTTCAACGGCAGCACCGTCACGTGGAGTAGCTGGATAGCCGCGGTTGCCGGTCTGGAGAGAATTGAGTTAAAGTTTAGATTATACTTTTTAATACTAAGCACCGGGCCGTCTCGGGTTGCGGACTCGAAAATAGAAACGGGGTACCGTGCTATGTTATCGGCTTCTATTCGGTTGGCGTCAACTATAGTAAGATCCAAGAGTAATAATGGAGTGTTAAAAAATAATCTCCGCGAAAATGGCGCCGAAAATATACCCAAAATTTCCTTCATATACGCAAGTAACACTCCATTATGCATCTTGAATCACATTATAGAAAATCGTTTGAATTAGAATAGAAATAATATAAACCGCGCTGATATCTAAGGCCAACGAGTTCTTTGGACAAGACCTTCTTGAGGCTCCCGGTTACTACTCTTGCTTAGTTTATGTTACCTTTTCGCTGCTTCCCATCTTGTCCATCCATGTTCCACAATTAAACTGGTTGCCACCGTGAACGAAGCCCGTTTTGCGATCGACAAAAACGGAGATGTTGAATCCTAGAAAGACGTTTTGAATTGAAAAAGGGCCAGTTTTTCTTTGTTTATTAATTCAACTTGAAAGAGGCTAAAACCTTAATTTTGAGTTGGGAATCTTGTTTAAAATAGAATATTTGTGAATTATTTAGCTTTGAAGTTTTGAAGTCTGGACTTTGATTTGATTAAAGAAATGAACTGGTAATCCTTGCCTTGACGAATTACAACCAACCACGATATTCATGGTCATATTTGATCAGGGCTGTTTTCTAAAATTTCCGACCCCTGCCGGTCCGATCGGCCTCTTTGAGTTATATATAAGTTTCCGTTATTTATTATAAACTGGGCCCTCCCTGACCAGCTCGTTGCCACCATTGTTCGACCTAGGCGCGGCCCCTCCCAGCCTAGTCGGCCGGATAAATATCCACTGCTGTATTTGATTGTTTAGTCGGCAAGACGCTACCTTCATCCTTCATATGTTCATCTATTCGACTACCGGCATTTCTTTCTCTATACGATATTCCAACAAAATGTCTTTGTAAAGCCTCGAACATAGTGTCGATTAGCGGTTCTTCCTGTAACAAAAATGAACTTGTAGTACAACAAAAGTTAACTCTCCAGGTAACTTATAAAGTTATCATTTAGAAAACTTTTGAGGTAAAAGTGGTAATAAATTATTCTGCATATTCTTTTTTCAAAGCATTCGACTATGGCAATATACATAGCGACTGTAGATAGCGACTCACGGTTCGCCGCGCCCGAACGCATCGAAGCAGTACAAGAGCAAAATCAGATTGCAAAAACTGGGTGCACTATCCTTGGCTTTATTTGTCAGTCAACTCATACTTATTACTATAATTTTATAATTTTAAAGCATATAGGTAAATGTGTATTTCGGGAGACATGGATATAGTCGTTTCGAGACGTTGACGAGCCGTGCGCTCTATACAATTGAATATGGTCTATAAGTCAACATAATTAATTTATATGCTAAGTTATGAATAATGTTTTTCTAACCTTATACTCCTCTCCATATTCCGTATTATCTTTTGGATAAATTCTTCTAACTTTAGAATTAAGGATATCTTCTCCATTAGCTACTACAGTAACATATTTAACTATAGAGTTTAGCCAGAACCATACGGCATCACGACAGTTGTAACGAGCACCTAAAAACTTATTTAAAGACTTTGTGAAGCTATTCTTGTTATTATTTTATTAGTCTAATTGCTCTTAATATAAATAAAAAAATATTTAAGAATAACATAACATTTCACAACGCTTCTTATTCAAAAAAACTTTTATATTTGATTTTAATACTTTTTATCTATTTTTGATGTAATAATAGTTAAGAAACCTTTTCCTTCAGCCAGGAGATTCGGGATTAAACCATGTCGAAGTGAACCAGCAAATGACAGAATAATATTCCTAAAATAAGATATTTCATTATATAACGATCTTTTAAAAACTACTATATAACTTAAATAGTTCAAATTATCGTCGTCATCTCAGAAAGCTTTGCAGCTGTTAAAGGCACAGTCTACTCAAAAAAGTGTTGCTTATTTAATTTTTCTATGTTATTCACTTTGAAAAGTTACTCACAAATATCTAAATAACAAGAAAAATGATGAAAATGAATGATTTTAAGTCATTTTAAAAATGTGCATCTCATGGCAGGTTACTGTAGCTTGCTAACGCAACATTTTTCTCCCACTTTCAGAATTTTGTAATGATCATAACTTTGTTCAAAATTGATGTATTCAAATTCGATTTTCATATATCAATTCAGTTTGACTAACTCGATCGAATAAAGCAATGAAACAGTAACAATTTTTGAGTAGACCGTGCCTTTAAACTTTCTAAAAGTTAATGCTTGTTTATTAACTGTTTTGAGAGGCAATAGTTTGTTAAAATCATTAAACATATATTTAATATAAAATATGTTTATTAATAGTTCTTACTTTGCATCTTCATATCTTCCTGTTGCTAGTAGACATCCTGGTAAGGCAATGAACGTGTCTCGACCCCAATTCCTCCAGATCTCAACTGCGAAATGCGGAAGACCTGTAAAAAGCGGTTATGTAGCTTGTAGCTGCTCCCATGAATCAAAGAGTTATAACCAAAACAACAAGAGCTAATTGATGACCCACGGTGTTCTCAAACAGTCCGGGCCGGCCCAGGCTGGCCCGGAAATTTCAAATATTCTGGGCCCGGCCCGTCCGGATGGGCGGGGCCAGGCAATTTTGAGAACCCCGATGACCCAAAAGCAGTTTCATCTTTTTCGACTAAATCGTAATTAATATACATCTTTACTATTTACTATGAATTTTGTTATTTATTCATATATAATATTTAGTTTACAAAGCTAAACGAACCTTGGATCCAGTGTTTTGATTCCTAGCGGTCCCAGTAGAACCTTTGCTGCATTAAGGGCCTCCCAAGCTTTGTGAGGATCGAGAATTGAAGGTTCCTGAAGACATTTGTTTCAGTAGTCAACTTTTTTGAAACATTTTTGTTTGTTTAATAAAATAAGGGTCAAATCGTAGACTTTAGTTATGGTTAGTTTGATAATTCTCAGAGATACTTCCACACTTCACCGAAGCCAGATCATGTATGCATAAATAAGCTATAGTCCACCTCAAGATCTAATTTTCCAGCGCGTTATCACGAGCGGAGAGTAGTGTTAAAAATGAATGTAACATCGGGGCACTGCTTCTGATACCGCGCTCTGAAACCTAGGTTTGAGATGGACTTTATATCCTAACGCATATGTTGAATACGGTTTGGATATTTAATTTCTAGAGAGGAATCTACCATTTCCTTGTCTTTGTTCTTCTAACCTACCGTAGCTATTGCAATAGGATAATTGCATCTCAATTGAAAGTCAGTAAACTGTGCTGTAGACCCGTATGTATCTTTTACAATATTACGCTTATTTACGTATTTTTCACTACAATTTTCGGCTACAAAGAAAGAAGACTCGAAATTGTCACGGATTCGCTGCTCCCAATCCGACCATTTCCAACTGTGGGAACCTAAAAAAGGTATTTATTTATTTTATATAGATTGTTATAGTCTATAACAAACAAAAGACCTCTGGTGGTATAAATTGGCTTCTGCAATTGCGTACTTGTCTTTTTCTGGATATGATACAAAATAAAACTAGTACAATAATATTTTTCTGACAACAAACAAACAATTTCGCATCGAACCATATAATGGTTTTCCAATTTTGCCACAGAACGAGCGATTTTTGCAACCTTAAACAACACTGCGCAAGGCAGTCTTCTTTTGTTATGGACTATGTTCTTTTGTATGGACTATATGTACTAGGATAACTATGTACTTTTTATCAATAAGGGATATATTATACTTGTGTATTTATCTATATCAAGAAGTAGATTTAAGCTGAATAACCTATAGATACGCGGCGGCGTTAGGTGGAAATGAAAGTACTTCTTAATGAAAGGCTCTCTTAAAACAGTTTCTCTTTGAGACATAAAGTGTAGTTCAAATATGTTCGAATTAAAATAAACAATATCTCACCATGACTAACTCCTTCATAACTAATTTGTCCATTTCTACTCCATTTTGAGAGTGCTGAGACCACGGACAGAGCCAGTCCTTGAATTTCAACGGCAGCACCGTCACGTGGAGTAGCTGGATAGCCACGGTTGCCGGTCTGGAGAGAATTAAGTTAAGTTTATATTATACTTTTTAATACTAAGTAGGGGCCGTCTCGGCTTGCGGACTCGAAAATAGAAAAGGGGTACTGTGCTATGTTCTCGGGGTTTATTTTATTATCGTCCACAAAAAACTTTAAAAATCCTTAGAATTAGAATAACAATCAAACCGGCTGAAATCTCGAAGCTAACGTGTTCTTGGAACCAGACATTCTTCATGCTCCCGTTTACTATTCTTGCTTAGTTTATGTTACCTTTTCGCTGCTTCCCATCTTGTCCATCCATGTTCCACAATTAAACTGGTTACCGCCGTGAACGAAGCCGGTTTTGCGATCGACAAAAACGGAGATGTTGAATCCTATAAAGAAATTTTGAATTTGAAAAGGGCCAGATTTTCTTTTTTTAGTAATTCAACTTGAAAGAGGCTAAAACCTGAAATTTGAGTTGGGAATCTTGTTTAAAATAGAATATTTGAGAATTATTTAGCAAGTTTTGAAGTCTGGGCTTTGATTTGGATAAAGAAAAGAACTGGTAATCCCTGCCTTGACCAATTACAACCAACCATGATATTCATGGTCATGGTTGATCAGGGATGGTTTCTAAATTTTCGGGTCCGATCGGCCTCTTTGAGTTATATATAAGTTTCTGTTATTTTTTATAAACTGGGCCCTCCCTGACCAGCTCGTTGCCACCATTGTTCGACCTAGGCGCGGACCCGCCCAGCCTAGTCGGCTGGATAAATATCCACTGATTTATGAGATTGTTTAGTCGGCAAGACGCTACCTTTATCCTTCATATGTTCATCTATTCCGCTACCGGCATTTCTTTCTCTATACGATATTCCAGCAAAATGTCTTTGTAAAGCCTCGAACATAGTGTCGATTAGCGGTTCTTCCTGTAACAACAATGAACTTTTAATACAACAAAAGTTAACTCTCCATGTAACTTATAAAGTTATCATTTAGAAAACTTTTGAGGTAAAAGTGGTAATAAATTTTTCTGCATATTCTTTTTTCAAAGAATTCGACTGTAGATAGCGACTCACGGCTCGCCGCGCCTTAACGCATCGAAGCCGTACAAGAGCAAAATCAGATTGCAAAAACTGGTTGCACTATCCTTGGCTTTATTTGTCAGTCAACTCATACTTATTTTGGTTATAATTTTAAAGTATATAGTGTAATATGTATTTCAGGAGGCACGGATATAGTCGTTTCAAGAAATTGTTTTAAAAAGTGGCTATAATATAACTACAGCTGTTGACGAGCCGTGCGCTCTATACAATTGAATATAGTCTATTAGTCAATATAATTAATTTATATGCTAAGTTATGAATAATGTTTTTCTAACCTTGTATTCCTCTCCATATTCCGTATTATCTTTTGGATAAATTCTTCTAACTTTAGAATTAAGGATATCTTCTCCACTAGGTACTACAGTAACATATTTAACTATAGAATTTAGCCAGAACCATACGGCATCACGACAATTGTAACGAGCACCTAAAACACATATTTAAAGACTTTGTAAAGCTATTTTTTTTATTACTTTATTAGTTTAATTGCTCTTAATATAAATATAAATTTATTTAAGGATAACTTAACATTTCACAACGCTTCTTATTCAAAAAAAAAACTTTTACATTTCATTTTTATGCTTTCTATTTTTGATGTAATAATAAAACTAGGAGAAGTTTGGATGAAAACGGCAAGAAGTGAACTAAGAATTTGGAAAGAAAGCATCAACAATCAGATGGATATATTCTTGACTATTGAATGAATATTATATTTATTATTATTATTTTATTATTATATTATATTATTTAAAAAACGATTAATAGTTAACAAACCTTTTCCTTCAGCCAGGAGATTCGGGATTAAACCATGTCGAAGTGAACCGGCAAATGACAGAATAATATTCCTGCAATAAGATATTTCATTATATAACGAGCTTTTAAAAACTACTATATAACTTAAATAGTTCAAATTATCGTCGTGATCTCAGAAAGATTTACAGCTGTCCAACGTTCTAAAAGTTACGGCTTGTTTATTGACTGTTTGTGAGAGACACAGGTTTGTTAAAATCATTAAACATATTTTTAATATAAAATATGTTTATTAATAGTTCTTACTTTGCATCGTCATATCTTCCTGTTGCTAGTAGACATCCTGGTAAGGCAATGAACGTGTCTCGACCCCAATTCCTCCAGATCTCAACTGCGAAATGCGGAAGACCTGTAAAAAGCGGTTATGGAGATTGTAGCTGCTCCCATTGGCAAATGTTTTAAGAGTTATAACCAACACAACAAGAGCGAATTGATGACCCACGGTGTTCACAAACGGGCCGGGCCGGCCCGGAAATTTCAAATATTCTCGGCCCGGCCCGTCGGGTCGAAGCGGGCAATTTTGAAATCCCCGATGTCCCAAAAGGCAGTTTCACCTTTTTCGACTACATCGTAATTAATATACATCTCTACTATTTTACTATGAATTTTGAAGCTTTTGTTTAGTAAATAGATAAAACTACCGTACCTGCAGACAGTGATAATATTTCGTCTCCCGTCTTTCCGACAATCGGTGCGAGACCCGCACCTGGCACGGAGCCAACAAAAGACACCGAGGATACGGTAAGAGAACGAACGAGCGAAGTGGAATGGTGAAGGGAACTAAAAGTGAGAGTATTATGAAAGGAGGAGCGAATTTAAAATTTTGAACATGGGCCGGCCCGGCGGGCCATTTTCTACCCCTGCTTGCCCATTCCCTAAAAGTAAGACTTCATTTGTTTCTAAGCCAAATCGCGACCCCAGTTGCCCCCTCGGTCTCAGTTTTTTCGGAAACTGGTTGAGTGGGTTCTAACTTATTGTATAGTAATATAGTCTATAACAAACAAAAGACCGCAGAGCGCGGTGGTATACATAGGCTATAGTCTCTCTATACACTCTAGTCTACTTTTTGTTATGGACTATATTAAAATACAGTTTAAAACTTGCTGCCAAGTCTCGTTTTTGTTTGTTTTATTAGTATGTATATCAAAGTATGTATAATATAAATATAAGCAGTTAGTAGAGAAATATACTTACGGATCCATCTTGGTCAGTAATGCTTCTCTACTTTTTCTGTACAAAAATGAGATTGTCATTTCGAAATAAGACGGTCTGAGGTAATAAGGTACATCTGAGAGTAGGTCAAGTAGAAGACCAAATACGGAACTCAGCTGAAAATGTCGGATTTAGTTAGGTTTATAAATTCAATATAATCAAGCTACGGTAACACCCAGCCGATAATCTTGGTTTTGAAGCCGTTCGTCACTTTCTTTGAATAGAAAAAGATCAAGCAAAATTGTTGAAATCTGCTTATGATGAGTAAGATTTAAGAGAAAACTATGAATTCTTCCTGTGGTTCACTTTTTATAGGTCTATTCCTTGCTAACCTGCTTCAGTCCTTTATATTTATTCATTCGGCTGAGTATCCATTGCGGCAGCCAAACACCGTCTCTAAGGTTCTGACAAAGAGGGTGACCAAGGTCATTGTTGTTACGAATCTCATCCAGAACAGACAGAACTCCTGAAAAGTTCAATAAAAGATGAGCATCTAAAAATGCAGAACACTATTTTGAACGCGGTTGCAAAAATGTTCTCTTGGAAAAAGTTTTGTTTTGTGGGAACCCCCAGGCAAAGAGATCCGTCTTCATCAAAATAACTCACCCTGTAGTCCACAATATACAAATTTCCCATAATTAGGTACATCGTAGGCTCCTTGTTGGATCTTGGCCAGATCTTCTTCTTCACACGAGAATAAAAGATTGTTAAAATCAAGAAGAGAAAGTGAGGCCAGTGAGGTGGAGAGAGCTGGAAAACATATGAATAGATAGATATACGTAGGTTTAGGTGTAGATGAAATTGTTTTAGAAATAAGACTTATGTGAAGCTTTGTTATGTTAGAAAATAATGTTATTAAACTAAAAAATATATATAAAACCGTTGTATGATTTCATTCGCAATATCCGGAATTTATAAGCTAATTAAAGCAATATGTTTACGCGTTTACATATATTCCATAATGGAATCGTGGAATAAATAGGCTTTTATTTTATTTGTAAGCACCGTGCACATTTATTTTCTTATATAGTCTAACACACACCTTCTACAAACTTCTTGTTATTTTGTCCAACAATCTCGTGAATTGCATCTGTGGCCGTTTGCTGATCAGAGTTCAAATTGATTCTGCAAAAAAGGGGTAAATTTGAAAATTGGACTGAACTTCCATTACAAAAAAAACTTTATTTTCTGCTTCCTAATCCAAACTCTTTGTTTTTTAGCAGTTTTAGGCTAATAAGCCTGGGCTAATGTTAGTCGACGTCACACTTTTGACAATTCCCGGTCGGAAAATTTTTTTTGAACCATCACACAACCGTGATCCGCAATTTTTTTGAAAATTTTGAAGATTTGTGAATACATACATAGGTAACTGAGAAAGAAAATGTGGCCGCGCGTGAGGCGGGCAAGTTTTTTTTTGTTGATAATTTCAACAAAAGGTGGTTCCGCAAAAAATTCCTGATTTACAAATTTTCAGCTTTGGCCTGGTTTTAGGAGTTACAAATTTCCTCCCAAGTCTCCAAATGTAATATATTAAACAATGAAACTGAATTTTCAAAAGTTCTTTGGTGGTTTTCCATTTCTTGCTCAACTTTTCCCTCCTGTTATTAACATACCTAAATGCGACAATAGCGCCACTCCTTAGATTTGTCAGCTCAATTTCTCTATCTTTTCAGAACACTATTTTGAACGCGGTTGCAAAAATGTTCTCTTGGAAAAAGTTTTGTTTTGTGGGAACCCCCAGGCAAAG
>JAQGAV010003701.1:0-11849 GCA_034691345.1 Phasmarhabditis papillosa | reverse complement strand
GGCCGCGGCCGGCCGCGGCTCTGGGCCGAAGCGGGCCGCAAGCCTCGTGTTCAAACCAGACTCCGTCAAAGTAAAAAAAGTTGTAAAAGTAATAAATATCATACTTATATACATTGTTGATTTTATGTTAATCTATATTTACTAATATTTTGAAATGTAATGTATATTTATTTGTAAAATTAGTTTTAGATTTGAATTTAAGCTTTGCGCACTGCACTTTCAAAATAGAAGCAAATGCGCTCTAATGGATTAGCGTTCTTAACAAACGCTGCATATTTCGGGAAAATAACTTCTGACAAGTTAGTATTGTTGATGTTTCATTTCTTTTGTGTGTTTATTATTATATATTATATATTAAATATATTAAATTACAGATGTAGGACAAATCGAAGTATGAGAAAGAGAAAATCTTGGCATTACCTTTACATGAAATAGCAAAAAAGGAGTTAGAAGAATTAATTCTTTTAAATTCGCCTGACATTGTTTATGTAAGTTATAAATTGAATGAAATATGCATAATTAGAATACCAGAAATTTTATCACATTGAACATTGCATTTTTTTTGAATATTTCAGAAAATGTCGATAATGTCAAGTAATCAAGATATTCAAGCAAGCTTTAAACAAGTCTGTTTAACTGTCCTGGATGATGAATCTGGTAGTTTAATTTTGTACAGAACGAAGTACGATATCTGTTTCCCCTGTAAGGCGGTTTTTACTAGCAGAAGTGGAGGACAAGTAAAGTAGGTTAACAATAGTATTCTTACTTTTATTTATTGTTTGCCATAGAATGGTATTGGTAACCCACTTTGAAAAAAACATGATATACGGTATATCTAAACAAGAATATGAATAATTTCTAAACTCTTAAGATTATAATTACTACATAAGTGGTAACATAATCCAAAAAATGTAGCAAAACTTCAGCCGCCATTTGATTATCTGTCCAAAGAAAGGTGTAAAGCAAGATGAAAACGAATCTATCAAAAAGGAACCTGTAAAAAGTTTGGGAGATATACGAGGTATGTGAATACTAGAGCGACTGTTTACGTTTTAGGAAATTAACTGTCTGAAAGTAGATAATCACATGATTAACTTTAGCACATGCCGTATACAAGTGGAAGACACAGGAAATGGAAGAGTTGCATAATGCGGATAAGGTTAGCAATTAACTTTACTACTATTTGTTTGTCTTATTGCATTGTCGGCCTATATATTTTTCAGTCTGGCTTGGATGAAGAACTCCTCAAAGTTATCTTGGAATCTGCAACTTTCAACTGGAAACATCATTATGAACAATTATCTCCAGTTCATTTCGCGTCAATAATTTTGAACCCTGGCCAAAAAAATATGAAAAAATATATAGAAACAGAAAAAAAACAGGTATGTACCATTAAAAGAACGCTTCGGTTATATGTTACATACCAATAACTAACTAACAAATTCCAAAATTTTGCGTAACTTTGTAGGCAAAGGAATTTATCGAGAAAGAGATTCAAGCGATAAGAAAAAATTTGACTACGATGACTCCTAGTTCTAGTAGTGCAAAAAAGAGCAAGTATGATGATTCAGATGATGAAGAAGACAAAAATGAGCTTACGAGGTAAATTTATGTTATATACAATAATGAAAGATTAAACATGAAAGTTAGATTAAAAGTTGCACACTAAAACTGCGCACATTTGTTTTATTTCGTTTATTCTACTATTTAGATACTTAGCAGAGCCTACTTCACGATTGGCGCCAGAAGTTTATTGGCCTTCTAGAAGGTCAACGTTCCCTAACCTCTACTTGGTTGCCAAGAAGGTGTTCGCTATAGTACCAAGTGAAGCATCGTGTGAACGCACTTTTTCGAAGGCTTCTTACTTGATTGACAAATCTAGAATGTCCTTAAAGCCTGAACACATTGATTTTATTGTTACGGCGTCTAACTTATTGGACATAATGCCGGAGTTGTTGAAATAGTTAAATGTTCTGTTGTTATGTTATTGTTTTAATAAATGTTATGTTCAATGTTTTTTATCAAAATAGTAAAAATTAACATCAAATAAGTGAAACAATGACAAAAAAAAACGCTCTTTTTTGAACTTTTTTATGATCCTAAAGTACATTGCGGCCGGCCGGTGCGGAGGCCTGCTGTACTCTATATGTAACACTATGTCTTTAGCTGGGAGTATTGTTAATGGATATGATAATTACGTTAGTTTAAGAAATACAACAAACTTAACAATTCTCTAGTCCGATTTCCGGAAAGATAGAATCCGGCAGACATCCGACATTTTTGGATTTTCTAAAAGCAAAAATATGAAGTGGCTTGCCTAACACTTTAGTTAAAGAGCTCCGAAATTAGATTCGCAAAATCCCTAGTCTGGGAAACGGCTTACTGTAATCGGTATAAGCGGTAAAAACACTGCGCGCGCGTTGTAGAACGGGCGGGACCGCCGCAACACAACCAAATAGAAGTCTAAATTTGTTTCGTTGTGTTGTTTCATCAACATGGTCCCCTTCAAACGACAGGCGGCCGAAATGACAGCAGGCAAAAAATCCCAAACGTTTCTATACTACGGCCACAGGGCATCACCCCACCCATTGCAAAAAGGTCGGGCTTACCCTAAAACTCTAGGAGGAGAACTCAGCACTTTTTTTACATGACCCAACGGACGAAAATACATTACCCAACTGAATCCGTAGGGTCATGTAGACGTCCGTGGTATTCCGTACAACTCCGTATGCAAGTATAGCTTTTTAAAGATGTAGTTATAGGTTCATCAAGTTAAAGAGGGGACCATCTGGACTGACTCACACGGATATGATCGCGAACGAAGAAGAAATCCAACATTTTACAATTAAACTTAAATTTAATCTTGCAAAATAAACCTTATTGCTCTATTTATGAGTGACTAAATGTTTTTAGTATGGTTTCTTTTGTGGTTAGAATTATTACTGTTTCATTGTCTGCGGACACAAATATTAGTAGCAGGAGTACAATACAGAAAATCGAAGAATCGAAAATCCAAAAGATCTTTCACCGTCAGTTTTTATACAGCCCCCAAAACAAAACAAGATTATTATGGGAATATTTATTCAAGAATGATATTCTTCTATTCAGCAGATGCTTTTTCAACGGCAGCGGCTCCGGCTGGGCTGGCTTTTTCAACGGCAGGGGCTCCGGCTGGGCTGGCTTTTTCAACGGCAGGGGCTCCGGCTGGGCTGGCTTTTTCAACGGCAGTGGCTCCGGCTGAGCTGGCTTTTTCAACGGCAGTGGCTCCGGCTGAGCTGGCTTTTTCAACGGCAGGGGCTCCGGCTGAGCTGGCTCCAAGAGAAAGTGCAACCTCTTGTGGAGTTGCGGCAGCTGCATCCATTCCAAAATCTTCCGGCTTCAAGTTTCCGGCAAACAGCTGGGCACTTTGGTCTCTCGCTAGCTGTTTAATTTGCTAAAGTATCCATTATTATACAGTAATTATCAGCAGATTTACAAACCTCGTAGACTTTATTGTCATTTTCAGTCCAGTTTCCCATATTTTCTATATCTTTCTTCAATTTCTCTAGCTCAGCAGGACGCAGAGTCGCAGCCGGTGCTACTGGAGCGGAAGAAGCTATCTGGAGCAAACACACGATCGAGACCAATATCATCATCTGCAAATAATAACTTTTTTCTAATCTTTTAAGGCTTTTAGGGTTTTTTTTGAGTTTGCTGCAGCTCAAATTTCAACCATCTGGTTGCAAGATGGTCCGCCGGGGCACTTAATCATCTCAGCAGCTGATTGATAGACTACTGTGACTCCGACGGCATCAGCATTAAATAGAAGTACTGAATCATGTGATTCTCCTAACCATTGAGAAGAATCTCATTATAGCTTAACAGCTACTGTAGAAACTTTTGCCGCTAACCAACGGCCGCAACACATCCTAGAGCAGAGATCCAAACCAACCTTTCTAGCTTCGCAACCAATCGATAAGGAGATAATATGTGTTTGTATAGCTGGAAGGAGCCCCTTTTATAGAGGATTTGTTCCTACTAGATAGCAATTCCATGTTGAAACATATTTAACAAACTAGGGAAACTATCTATCTTTGTGATTGAGATAAATTTTTTAGTTTCTTAAAGAAACTTTATAAGTTTTCGTAGAAGTAATCCATAAAAATGTTATTTATTGTCATAAATAAACTATTAGTGAGTAGCATTGCTCAATGAAACGCCTTCTGACTTTTATCGATTGCAAGCAAGATGTCACGTTCCTCGGACAATTGGGAAAACTTCGGCACTCCACGGACACCTGCACAACAGAATAAAGTATATACAATCAAAATCAACGAATAAATATTTAATTATGTAACATATATATAAACAATCTTTGTACAAAAAAATACAAAATAATCAATGAGCAATGGTTAATCCTGAAACAAAGATTGCCAAGATCTCATTTCGACAGCTTGCTGTCTTTCATTTTCCGTCAGATCACTCCGCTTCAATATGATGTCTTCCATCTGGGAGCATATTTCATACAATTGTGAGGCTCTGTACTAAAGCAACACAATAAGAATTTAATAATCAACTAAATCAACTCCATTAAACCTTACGTTGACGTAATAAATTCGTTAAGAAAAACTAACATTGGTGACTAGTTCTGTGGGATCTTCTTCTCTGCAGTTGTAATACAGCTTTCCTGTATTTAATTCATCAGCTGACACTGAAGACAAATGCACCATTGTGCTTACTCCCTGAATTTACAACATTAACTACATAGCCCAATTACATAGCTTACAGCTTCGAGGCTTTGAGCCACAAACAATATAATAGGTGCTGCCAGTTTTCGCAACAACCAATGGGTTTCTCTACCCAAATCAGTACCTGTAATAAAAAAGGTAGTGTATATTCAACCAATACGTGTATGTATATTATGTATATATCATTAAAAGTTATTAAGCAAAAATATATAAATTCTACCTCGAACAAAGCCAGGACGAAGAGCATACACCTTTACAGACGATTTACATTCCTGAAGTTTTCTGAAAATTTAGAGATTCTTATGTCAAACCACATCCGCAACCTTGCAAGCTCAACTGCATACAGAATGTTAGCCAGTTTACTCACTGCATAAGCTTTTTTGGAATCGTAATCCCAAAGCTGCTCTCCCATTATTTGACGAAGTGTTGGAAGATCATCAGCCTGCAATCATAGTTATGTGTAGAACCTAATAATTTTCTATAACTCACCATTTTATAAAATCCACTCGAAACTATCACAATTCTTCCACCCGCGACTTCCAGTAGTGGTAATAATTGGTTTACTATCACAAAATGTGAAAATTGATTCGTTGCAAAATGACATTCTATTCCATCTGCAGACAGCTAAACATACATGAATAACAATCAAATTTAGGGTACAATAACCTCGAATGGTAACCCCATTACACCAGCATTGCATACGAGGACATCAAGTTTACTGAAGGTTGATCTAACATTGGCGCAGAATTTCAAGATACTAGCATAACACAGCAAATCCACCTAAGAAATACATAGCATATTCAAACGTGGAGAAACCTACTTGAAAGAGGTGAACTTCACCATTCGAGCAACTACTCTTAACAACATTTAGTGCATGCTGTCCCTTCTGTTCATCTCGACAGGTTAGAATTATGGTCGCACCTCGAGAATGAAGCTGCTTCGCCGTTTCTAACCCTAGAGACGCCCCCATAAGAATATATGTTGTTTATTGGAACTACCTAACCCTGATGAAGACCCAGTGACCAAAACTATTTTCCCAACCATATCATCAGTAGGCATTCTTTAAAAATATACTAATATAAAACAGTATTTCATAATGAAGAGAAAATAACAGCGGGTCAAGCCAAAGAGAGACAGAACGAAACATCGTGGCAAATATTTTATTGCATAGTTAGACTAGATCAATGCGAAAACACCTATACTTTCTATTACATAGTTAGACTAGATCAATACGAAAACACCCTACACCAGAGCCAAAGAAAACCCGTAAAGAGTAGCTCCCGCTAGTTACAATATTTACACGAAAGAATCAAATAAAATTACACGATAGTATATATATCGTAGTCTATTTATCGTCCTCTTGTTTCTTGTTCCAAATAAAATCCACATGATGTTGACGGCGTTCCTCAGCACGTTTAGCTTTTATGCGTCGATGTTGATCCGCATCCTGAACAGCACGCATCCATCTAGAAGAAGATAGAAATGTGTTGAATTTGCAACTGCTTATCCACCTGTATTCCTCTCTAATTTCTTCCTGGTTTTTGACACCGAATTCTTCATTTTTTCGCTTCCAGGCATCGTCCACATCAGATTTCAGAATTCTTGTCAGGGACTCGAACTGAAAGTTTACAAATTATCAAAAAAGTCACTGATTATTACTTCAAGATCGTCTTTTTCGCGATTTTTGTATTCAGACTGTCGGAGGAAAGACCGGGCAATTTCATCCTTGTCCACCATTTGCGATAGCTGACGCTGCTTTACATAGAGCATCAAACTAAAGAATAACATAATCCGTGAACGATTATAAAACAAAACGTACACATATCCTACGTTGTAAATCAGTACAATCGAGAAACCCAATGCCATCCACTTCAACACGGCACGACGCCATTCACGTTCACTTTTTTCTCGGGCTTGCGTACTTTTGATGTTGTCTGCAGGATTCTCCCTCCAAAACTGTTGCCAACCTCTAAATTAGGAATTACATGAATACCGTGATTAAAGAAACTCACGCTGAATCATCATAGGGTGTTGAATGCTGATGATATCCACCGGGATTGTAAATGTTCTGATAGGTCCTGATACCACGGTTATCGTACGCCCTTCTGAAAATCAACATATCAGTATTTGATAGTCGTAAAAACTGACTATACTCTCGGTCTTTTTGCTTTTCAATTCCAATCAACTTCAGTTTTGAAAATAAATTAAGCAATCACTATCACTAACCTATCCGCGGGTCTTCTCAGAATGTCGTAAGCAGTTTTCAATTCCACAAACCCCGAAGGATTGCCATCAGGACAATTATCAGGGTGCAACTCCTTGGATTTCTTATAGAACGCTGCTTTTATTTCTTTTGGAGTAGCCGTCGAACTGACTCCTAGGACTTCATAGTGCGTTCTATGTGAGATAGTAGTGGTGTGAATAAATAGTCTGAAAACAAAATTGTACTCTACGCATAAGTTCAACGAACCTTTGTCTAGCTAAAATACGAGCTACTAAAATGTGACAAGAGTCTACGGCATTTTTTGTCAGTGGAAAATATAAATAAGTCATGAATAAAAAATACCACCCATACAAAAACCTAATTTGCGAGTGTGCTTCAAAAAGTACTGCGCACTGTCATGTATTGGCCAAATACTCGCAACAGACCGGCAAAGTATCACTTACCTAAACAGCTTTTGACCACCACCTGCCATTTACAGACCAAACGCTCGCGAATTAATAGCTGCCTAATAAGTGGCAAGCAGCAGTTTATGTACGTGTCTCTTCAAATTTATTTTCCCGCGGGAAAAAGAAAGATTTTAAGCTTTGAAAGTACTTTAAAGTACAATTGTTTTCCAAAAATCTCTATCTTACCGATATTTCTGAATAAAACCTGTCTACATGTTCCATGTTTCAGTCTCAACAAATGGACGAGTTAATGGAAGAAGCATGTGGTGAGTATTTGACATTGTCTTCACTTCTATTGAATCCATTGAATTTAGCGTCAACACCGGTTTCACCTAGAAAGCAAATCCGCTCCGAGAACAGAATATCTCCCAGTTCTTCACAGATTAATAGTCAGGTACTTATTGTACCAAGTTTTAGGAAATCATTTATTTTAGGCTTCAATGTTGCCATCGAATTCGAGAGCTGTTTCACGAGTTTCAACAGGATCTGCAAATATTCTTAGAAATCTTATTATAACTTATCGCAGAGAGGTTGAAAAGTTGAAAAAGGAAATCAACAATCTTACAAATAAGTATGTCATATGCAATTTTTGCAAACTAAATTTAATTTTAAGGCTCGACTCAGGTGGCCTCACTAATTGTCCTTCTTGCAATCATAAATTCCGTTATCGGGACAATCTTTTTCTACCTAAGTACATAAAGGTGATATTCAAAATTTTTTTTTCTTTCAAAAAATTAAAAATTAATCTATTCAAAAAATTAAGAAAAAAATTAATGGTTGTTATAGGTTCTCCGAGGGCGATTTATGCTCGAGATGGAGTTCTCATCAATCGATAGCCTCGAGGAATGGCTGACGTTGAACAATTTGGAAGAAGCTGCTGGTGGCTTTGCTACCATACGGAAAACTGAAAGTGCTGCTACCCTAAAAAGCTGTGATAGCCAGTTGCAGAATCTGCTGAAAGAGGTTTGTTCATTTGAATTCTACATGCTTTGCTTCTACAGGAGTTGACCAAGAAGCAAAAGGTTCGAATTCCTCTCAGCAGTAGACCCAATACGCTTCAAAAAGAAAATGAACACAACGATACCGTGATCTCCGAAAGAAGCGAGATTTCCAAACGAATATCTCTGAATGAAGTAGCACAAGTAAGCTTTACTAAACATTGTTCATCGTTCGTTTGTCTTAGAATTCTTTTTTTTGATTCATGCTATTTAGACGTATAATTCGCATGCAAGGACGGGTGAAAAACCACGAAATAAGGGTGAATCTCTCAGCGAAGTATACTCCGTTAGGAAAGAGAAAGAAATATTGAGAAGATCTCCTCCGTTACCAGTTGTGGTAAAAAATGCAGTGGAAAATACATATAAGGTAGGCAAGTTTCTTAGGCCAAGATAATAAAAAAAAGATAATAAGTAACCTATTGATACTTTCATTGTTTAACAAATGAACTGTGTGGGCACTCTTTCTTTGGAAACTTGTAATCATCATTTTGATTTTTAGGAACCTTCGCATGCAAAGGCAACTAGTGTAGAAAACGTTGCTGCAAAAGAAGGCAAACCCGTAAGGAGAGAGGCCTTGCTTAACAGTTCTCCTCATATAGCAGTGAAGCAGGGTAGTACAGAAGAAATATCACGGGTGAATAATTTTGCCTTCTAGCTCCTCCAGCTAAGCTTTGTCGTTCAATTAGTGGAAAACAACGAATAACCTCTTTACCCATCAATCGTTTCAATGATTATGCTGTTTAAAAAAAATATATTTTGCCATTTTAGAAAGCCAATTTGCATCAAAAGACGGATGGAGAAGTGCATGTGCCTTATGTTAGTCACTGCGGAGGCAGCATATCCAGGACTGAGGAGATGCTGAGAAGATCACCTAGGAAATCAACTCGACTGAGCACCAAAGAAATGGAAATTAAAGCACGAGTTAGTATTTACATTTGATTTTATCGAATTTCATTCATTGTTATGGGCCACTGTCTAAATAACATTATGATTAACACCAAGGCAATATAGGCTGCAATTTACATTTTTAGATTGATCTTATCGTTGAACAAAGGAAAAATTTGACTCGAGATGTAACCATCTGCGATAGGAATAACCGGTAAAGGAGTAAAATATCAATATACAAATGTTGAAGTTTTAGGAATCGCAATAATAACCGTGGTGCTAGAGGTGCACCTAATGATAGCAAGGTCGGTCGAAATGATCATCTGCAGAGCAGAAGCGATAGGTTTGTGTAGCCTATCATTCAAAATAATTATTTCTTTATAGTAGGAATCCTCGTTCAGAAGCTGCAAAGCGTGCTGAAGAAAATCGCAGAAGACATGATGTTTCGAGAAGTGAACACTCTGATAAACGCAACAGGTCATTTTCTTCACTTATTCCAATTATATACTACAATGTTCTAGAAATCCACGAGGTAGAAACGTACGCCCTGAACTGGATAGTCGAAGATCATCGACTCGTATGTCAGATCGACTAGCTACCAGGTGATTTGTTTGTTAAAAAAATTCACTGAAAGGAGTAGTTTAGGTCACCTCTAAAACGGAAGGCAATAAGCCCCGTTTCGACTTATAGTAATAAGCGAGTACGAGAAAATTCAAGGGATTCAAATGAGAAGAGCCGGTTCAGAAACGACAAATATATTGAGGTTTACCGACTTCTATTCCGAATAATTACGTTTGATTGTAGTTGGACAGTAGAAGAAACAATTCTGATAGCAGAAGTAGAAGAAGAAGCAAATCTCGCTCTCGCCACACATCTGAACGCAGGATTTCAATAACAAGCGTGGATAACCCGCATACTGCTATAGAAGAACTAATCGAGGTAACCGGCATTATTTTTAGTATATTACTAAGATCCTTTCATAAAAGATGTGACTTATCCCTTTGGGTTTTGAAATCTACAGTCGAGAGTTAACAGACATTTACGCAATGCTCCTAGGTTGATGCGACTGACTTTGGAGTACCAGACAACACAATCAGCCCAAAACTGTCTATGAGCAATGTTCATCCTTCGTCAACACCTTCTAGTGCCTTCTCTGTGCCGACGTCTGTCACTTCACGACTTGTTATCGCTGAAGAATGGGAAGACGGTGAGGTTTTCACCGATGAAGACGATTTCGGGGATCAAATGAATACAACTCCTAACAGAACCCTCACCACTCCCAACCATGGCAAGTGAATTGTAATATTAGTCCCACAAATATTTTTTATTTTAGATCAATTAATCTCACCTGTAATCACATTGGGAAAATCAGCTGATTCAAATGTTAGTACGAAAGCAATACCAGTGCAGTCTGAAATTCAGCTATTCAATGATGCTGATAAAGAAGCCATCATGGAAAGTCAATCATGTGAGAAAAAGGACCAGTGTTCATCATCTTTCGCTGCTGAGCTTGAAGCTACGTCAGTCAATCTGACATCAGCAAATGAACCTGAACAGGGACATATCTCACAAATTCTGTCCGATGAGAACGTAGTGTCAGCCAAAAGTGACCCTTTACTTCCACCTTCAACTGATGAGCACTTGATGGCAGAATCACAAACGGACTATCAAAATAATGCTAATGGCTATGACCTTACAAACTCCATAAAGCAGCATCAATCTCCATCAACTTCTACTTCTTATAGGTAAGATTTTTTTATTAGTTATCACCTTATTCATTTTTGGGACCATGAACTTGACATTCAGTATATCATATTTAGATCCCAATCTGTGGAAAATAGTTCGTCTTCCTCTGATGAGAGCGAAAGTTCCGATCACAAGACTTCTTCCAATGATGATAATGGTATTTATTATATCCCCTACCAGCTTATCTATTATTTGTAGATGACAAAGATGAAGTTGCTGGCACCGACGACGTCACTGCTGCCCATCCACCGAGCTCTGAAGAATCTTCACAATCTGACTCGGACTGTTTTGGGGCGATCGCCGTAGACAATGATGATGACATATTCAGCGACAGCTTCGAGCCGAAGTCATCGGACTCAGAACATAGCGACTTCTTCAAAGATAGTGATAATGATGATTCGGATTAGGTTTAAAGCTAGTTCACTTTTTCTGGTTACTTTTCATTTTTAGTGCTTGTTTCCTCTACTAATGTTGATATTATTTTGTTAACTCTTATTTCAGAGATATTTTTATTTTTTTATGCCTTCTTTAAATTGATTTCACTTTGTCATAACCCTATACAGCAGTAATTCAATAAATTATAATATTGTATGCGATTCAAACAATAATTTTAGTTCTACATTTGAGAAAATAACCACTGGTCAAATTTCAGGGTGATTTTGAGTTGGCTAACATTATAAATAATAAGATACCACGATCCATTACCTGAAAAGTTTGCAAGAAAATAACAAAGTGGAACCAATGGAACTGAAACGAAGAATGTATGTAAGATAGTGTATTATATATAGAGTGTATAAAGAATACTAGATAGTATAAATATGGT
>JAQGAV010003700.1:0-11849 GCA_034691345.1 Phasmarhabditis papillosa | reverse complement strand
TATATTAGCGTAATCTTTGTTTTGTTTGTAACTTTCTAACAACATAATATTGAGTACAAAGTTATCTACAAACAATACAATATAAACATTTGATGACTTTATATTGTATTGTTAGTTCTAGTTGTATTGTTAGATGTATGCGTAACAAATAATTTGGGAGTTAGCTTTTAACAAAGTTGATTAAATACGCAATAATGAACTTAAGGACGTGAAAAAATAGTAATATTTCTTTTAATTTGGCTTGAATTCAGTCTAATCGAAAAATGAAAGCGTTGCGTAATGTGCTCGAGGATCTTAAAGCATATAAATCTGCTATGATTGGCGAAGTTCTACACTTTTCAACTATAAAATACCTTCATGTATCGTCATCATGTTGCTCAAAATATAATCTTTCTAGCGAATATGGGAACAATGGTTTGTTTTGATTACAAAAACCATAATTAGTGATGTTTTCCTCACGAGATTTTAAATAGGGTTAGTAGGAGACAGGAGAAGCTAACTTTTCTCTTCTACGCATTTTCTGGGTTTTCGAAGCAGCGGTTAAAATACGCAGGACACAGAGCCCGATTCTTGGCGTTGACAATTTTTATTGGGTCCGAATTGTTGTGCTAACCAGCTAAGTCGCAAACTAATGTTAATCACATACGGCTTGACCTGACTCCAAATGACGTGCTACAATACCTCATTTAAATATAACTGCAATATAGTTATTATAAAGATAATTGTGGAAAAGAATAATGGTGAAAAGTTGATGTTCTTGTATTGGAGCCGAGTGAGACCTTCTTGTTATCAGAGAACAATGAATTAAATCTAAAAGTTGGTATGTATTGCAAATGAATTAAATTTCACCACAGACTTATTTTATGGATGTTGATCCTTTTCGAATGCTTATATAATGTTATCAACTCTTTATGAAATGTTTTACTTTGAGTCTTGAACTTATTGATTAGTTATGAAAACCATTTTTGTTTAATATATGTTTTTTTAGAAACTAGTAGTCAAAGCAGACCTCCAGCCTTGGAAACCTCTTAAGAACTTCTCTAACCAGACATGGGCATCTGATAGTTCTCAGGGCTTGATCGTTGAGTGGTAGGAGTATACAAATCTAAACTATTTTTGATGATGTTGATGAATGATTGAACTTACTTTTCAATAGAAATCATCTATAGAAGCCTATACAACAGCTTACTAACCACAATAATGTCTTTATTATGACCCAATATGACACTTTTCTGACATAAAGTAATTCGAAATAATCCTTTTTTGCATCAATTTTGAGAGGATATCAATCCCAGAATATAAAATAACCTATTCACTACGACCCCGTTTCCTATTACTCTTTTATTCGCTTCCAAACTTCAAAAAGCCCTAAATATAGCTGTTTTTGTGAATTTCAAAAAGAAAAAACTATGTCAATGGTTCCCATTCCCACAAATTTAGACGTTAGACCCATTATTTAAGTCAGAATTTTCCCCTCTACAAGACCCAATTTACAGAATTTTTGTAGCTCGTCTCTAAGACACGCTACAGTAACGAACCTGGATTATTCCGCGAAGCGGCCCCCTTACTAGCTGGCGCCGCTGGCCTATACACCAGCTTACTATTGTGACCCAATCTTTTGCTCAAAATCATTGCTCTATTGAAGCATATAACTTTTTCCATTTATCTTATACAAAACCGTGATATTAAATGTTCTTATCTAGATAACCATCCAACTCTTTAGAAGATAAAAACCTCAATCCACGTCTTTAAACTGATAAAGAATAGTTTTTAAATGGTACAAAAACATTTAAAGTAAAAAAATTGTCTTGTAATCGAAAACTAAAACTATATAAAGCAATACTGATAGAAAAAGAAAGTACATCGTTATTTACTTTATGTGAAAATCTTTTTGGTATTCTGTAGTGTTTCATATGTCAACCAGATGGTTGCTGATTCTACAAAGCTCTTTATATGAGGGTTGCCAATAAAAAGACCTCGATTCTCCTAAAAACTTGTAATTTGTACATATTTTAAATTCTAAATATAAATTTAGGATGCGACTATCATTGTTTATATCCTTAATTACAACGTCTATATCCAATCCTCTTCTCCTAGATGTACCAAAACCCATTGAGGATGTAGGTTTGGATTAATCTCATATGCTTTGGTTCGTAAAATCTCATTCATCAGTTTATTAAGATTTTCGCCTACAGTCCAGTCCATCGATCCGGCTCAAGCATGTCGTCTTACTAATAACCAAATAATAAGATTAAATGAATACTGATAACTAATTTTGAAGTAATTTCAGTTAACTCTTGGTGGTGGCGTCGACTTTTCTCAAGTTGCTTCTAGAGCTCAATTGAGCTGTCTAGCAGGGGCGGGGTATGCAGTTGCTTGGGTCAGGTAAGCTCTATAATCTTAATAATCTTTCTTTTTCTTTATTCCGGTCCTAACTATTCGCTTTTCGCCTATAGTCCAGTCCATATTCGTTACGGTAGGTCAAACTAGGTTACCTGTTCATGATTTCAATGAATCTGCTTAATGTTAATCTAATTTAGGGGTTATTCTTCTGACGGACAAGGCTCATTCGATAATAGCAGTATCACAAATTACCAGAATGCTTATCCAGGTACTAAATAATTTTTAACAAACACTATGGTCACCCATTTGAGATTATTTATATATACACTATTCCTCTATTGAAAGATGGAAAGTTACTGTCACTCGAGAAATATTCGAGATCCAATCAACTAAACGTTCAAAAACTTTCAGCTGTTCTCGGTGTCCATGTCTACATTTCGCCGCAACTTTTGAGCAAGAAATCTGGCGCCACACAGCTGACAGAAACATATAATGGACTAAAGAGAGCAGGAATAACTGGACAAATAATATGGTTACAGGTGAAATAATTTAAAGTTCATCTCATAAATGATAAAAGTTGCTTAATTCTATAAATAAGATGGATAAACCCACTGTGAAAGGGTTTTAACGATTTTCTTGGTCTGTTTAGGTATGCAATGAAGTGTGCTAAATGAATAGAACATATCAATCCACTAATACTTACTTTGACCTTTTTACAGAAAGTACATTCAGTCTTATAATGTATAGTCAGCGCCGAGAGTAATAATGTAGTGTCACTTGCGTATTTTTAGAATTGTTAACACCGCACCTGCAGGCAAATTGCACGCGCGTACTTGCAAACTACAATATTTACCGGGAGTAGCCGCCAGACGAGCCTTGAATTGTTTACTCTTCGTCATAACTCTTGACGCTAACTATATGAATAAATTATATATCACCACTGCCCCTCAGAATACCACGATGGAAGCCTATATATGACATTATATAGAACTTTTTTACCAGAAAAGTAATTATGTAGCTCATCTGCTGACTAATAGTTTGTTTAATGCTAGAAGCATATTCCAACATAAGTTAAAACAAGTTCTAATCTATGGATATAGGTTGTTTCTGCTAGCCAATGGAGCAATAACTATATTGACAATATTCAATTTATTCAAAGTTATATGAATCAACTGAAAGTAAGTAACAACTGTTAATAAATAATATATAATAATATTAAGGTTCTTAAAGTAGAAGGTGGCATCTATACTTCCAATTATGACTGGACTGCTATTACAAATAATTGGACTGGAGCAAGCAGTTTGATGCTTTGGTAACCTTTTCTTTAAACGAGTTTACTTTTTAATGGAACTAGTCTACAGTCTGTATCAAGAGCTTCCTGTCAAGCGCATAATCCTGAAGAGAGGTTGTGTTCTATAAAAAGTTTAAAAAAAGAGAGGACGCAGTTCGCCGTCCGCAATATATTTTGAAAACTGTCCGCATATTTTTGCTATTGTCTGCCAAAGTTAGTTAGTTCCAAGAAACTTGTAAATTTCAATTTTAACCATATGCGTGACGCTACAGTGTACCTGCAAGCCATAAATAGACTAAACTCACTGATTTTCCTATCGAAAGACAGTAATTCTAATTGAAACGCCCAGAGTCCGCGCCCGCCTATTTTTTGTATGTCCACGAAATTTGCCAACTTTCCCGCACGTCGCTGTTCCGCAGTATAATAGAGCTTGATACCGACTATATATAGAGAATAGCCAAGGGTTGATTCCTTCAGAATACGTTGTTTATCTGGCAAAAATGGAGGCCTTTTCATAAATTACACGTAAAAACCTGCCCAATCACCTAAAATCCTGAAATCTGTATCTTTAAGAATGTGAATGGTGGAAACTAGGGTTATTTCTAGTATATAAACAATTACTTTAGGTATTATCATGTTTATGGAAATGGTCTAAGCAATGAATCTCCGCCTAATTACTATGATTTTATGCCCTTTGGAGGTTGGAGTGGACCAGTTATAAAACAATATGCACAGAGAGAAGCAGTTTGTGGAGTAACGCCGTTAAATAGGTAGGTATATAGTCTGTATCAAGAGCTAGAATTCAAGCGCAGTATCCTGAGGAGCAGCTGAACCGCATAGAAATGAATGAAAAATCGGGTCAAATCATTTTTAACTCCACCTCTCTCTAGGATAAGCCTAAGCCTAGCTCCGGATACAGAAATAAAAATATAGCCAAATACTACTTAACCTAGAGAATCAGATATTTAAAGGACTAAAGGAAAGGAAGGAGATTGTGCAACTTTTCGGATTTGATTGCCTAATATACCTTAACCATTACCAAAAGGTTCAAAAAAACTGGCGGCAAAAATTGTTGATATAAATTCTGGTTCTATATCAGAGTTCTAGTTCAGACAAAGAACTATCGATTTGAACATAATCTTTTTAGAAATGTCTTCACAACGAATAGTCCTGTTAAAAGGTTTTTGATGAAATCAGAGGAATCAATCGAATGAGGAGGCTGTCATTAACATTGTGTCTTATTGTAAATAAAAAGTTATACTGTTTTGTATATTATTAATGTATATAATTAAAATAATTGATCACATTATTAAATATATTACATATGAACAAAAACGGAAACTAATCTGTCGTCAGTTAGAGGAAATGAGGTTAATTTTTATATTTCAAATTAGTATATCAACAAGTTCAATTAAATAAAGATACTAACTGTAGATCTAAATTGCTTTTCCGAAACAATTTCGAAAGCTAATGCTGATGAAGAAAAGTTGATAATATTCTATCCGCTGTTGGGGTGAATGAAGTTTGCAGAGTTCGTGAACCAGATAAGCAAGAATGCGGTAGTACTGAAGCAGGTGGCTCAAAAAACCGCGAGCGGTCGCTCGCGGCATTCAAATTTTGTCAGATTTCTAACAAATTTCACTGTTTTTAACAGAAATGAATTTATTTTGCAAAGAACAATTATTGTTCGTCGTGTATTGCGTTTACAAGTTAAGCGCAACCTTCTACCACTCTTTATCGATTAATTCATGCCGAACCTAATAATTTGTTGTTATTGTTCTTCTTTTGTTTATTTTGTGGCTTTATACATTCAAACATAAAAATGAATTCATAGTTTATTAAATAAATAATTATATAAATTACATTCGAATGAAACCTCCAGCAGTTGGTCCATCTACATTTTCTTCTGCCTTCATAACAAGATTAGAGTTAGTAAAGACATCCCTAAGAATAATTACATAGTTGTATAGTAAAATATTTTATTAATAATAAAAGTATATAGACCCATACGGAGAGTTTCAATTTTATAATTAGTTTTAATTTAATCTTACCTATTAAATACTATTTTACAGAGTGTTTCATACTGTCCGTATTGTTTAACTGTAGCCGCCTTCCACACTCCAAACGGACGGAAATCTGAATAATTAGGAGATGATTCTCCACCAACTCCTTGTCCCAAAACACTCCAGTACCTAGAAGAGAGAAATGTTTTAAAACTTTCTATAATAGGTTTCTATGAGGTCAGTTGTATAACTTAGATGTCTCTAGGCATCTGGAATCATCCGCGAAGTGGCCATCCGGCCGAATCCGCAGGTCGGCCTATCCGCAGCCCTGACATCAGATTACGAACCACCGGTTATAATGGCACCAGTCCTATTTGAATTCAAAACTATGAAAGAAAAGTGTGATTTAGCCCAGGGATTAGAGCAGGTCTCTGAATCCATGAGAATCTGAGGCTGTGGGATCCATTAGCTAAATAACTTTGCAGATTATAATAAATTTAGCTTAAAAGCTTAATAACCAGTAGCTTAATAACAAATTTACAGATTATAATGTTATTCGGTATGAATGCTGAAGCTACTTTTGCTTCCTTTACTCACCATAACATAATGCTACTGGATACACTGTAATTCTGTGTTATAAGATTCCAGTCATAATTTGAAGTATAAATACCGACAGAAAGTTTATATTTCTGAAATATTTGACATTATTCTGCTAATATTTTGTATAATAACCTGAATTCTAGCAATAGCAGCTGAAATAAACTTTTTGTTGTCAGCGACAGAACCCCAATTAATGGGAGAAGTTACCTGAAATAACGTTATCATGATAGACTATATAATTGTATAGGAATAGTCTGAATCAGGAAATAAGTTTTCAACACCGTAGCCTGTTGAGCAACGGTTTTATATAAAAAAATGAATGGAGCCTTGGTGATTTAGAATCATTTTTTTTAAAGTACATTTATTTAAATCTAAAACCTTTAGGATAGTGTGCTGGAAACCTCATACTTGATATAGAATATATATAATAAATAAAAGGACACCCTTGAAGATATAATATAATAAGTCAAAGTTTACTAACAACTATTTTACGAATAACAAAAACTTTGAGGTTAGCGAATTCTCCTTTTCATTGTATCTATCCGAATTAAGCCTTATTAGCAAAAACAATCACTCATTCGAGTATTTTATGTGCTTAATAATCTATACATTATAAAGTTTTATAATTTTTACCTGTAACCAAATAGTTCTGACTGTAATACCACCGTTCTTAAGTCCATTGTATAGTTCATCTACTTGAGTACTAGCATTTTTAGAACTAAGAGGCTGAGGAGTCAAGTAAACTTCGGTACCAACACCTCCTTTAAAAAGGTATTGTTGTATGTAAAAGATTGAAATTTTGAAAGTTTCATGCTATTTTGTTTTAGTTATTAGTGTTTGTCGAGAGTAAAGAGACTGTGTCTTTTGCCTATTTGTATTTATCAAACTCATATTCAACACGGCCTCTTACTTTTGTATTCGACTATAGTTATTGTATTTAACTAACCATTGTAAGCATTCCTGATATTGCTAACAATATTGGCATCTAGGCTTCCTTGTCCAGTTGGATCGTAGCCTCTCTAAGAATAATAAAGAATATAATAAAGAATTGATCCCACTAAAATGTAATCACATCTAGTTGCTGTATTATTTTTGTAATCTTTTTTTCGCATTATGTTTCATTGTATTTTTTTCCTTACTGGGGGTTAACATGGCCTTTTTGGTCCTCTCTCCTCCATCCGTCTAAGTTATTATTATTGTAGTTATTTTCAAGTATATTATTCTTTTGTCTTATAATAACTTAGCGGTAAAATAAATATTCATCATCATCATCAATAAAATGCTCAAATTTGTTGAACAATTAATTTAGGATTCCGCTTTCATAAAATAAAACTATGATCTTTTTAATCAGTTCAACTACGTATAACTGCACGGTTCTTAAATATAAACATGTTCACTGTCGTTTCCGGAGCTAATTGACCAAAACTAGCTCGGTGGCCCAGGTCGGCCCTCCAAAACTCCCCCTCTGTTGATAACTTTTAAATAGTTAAGAAAATTATAAAATAAAACAACAAACCAAAAAGGCGACTCCATATCCACTTGTTCTTAAACAGTTAAAGTTATCGACAGTTGCCAATTGACTAAAGTCAACGGCATTCTGGTAAACCTGTAAAATAACTCATAAAAGTAAATATTCTGTTCTTTTTTATACATATTAAACTATAACACAACCTCAAGTTTTTAAATGTTTAAATAACTAACCTCAATATTGCTCTCAACTGGTTGTTCATTAAGAATTGGATTAGCAAAGGCTGTTACAATACAAACCGAAGCAAGTAGGAGAAACATTCTGAAATATAAAAATAATAAATATCACTAAAAACTACTCTCTAGAAACATTTGTAAGAAGTATTGTTATAATTGAATGTTATACACTACGTTATGTAAGTGCAGGGTTGGATATTTAACGGAACGGTATGCTCGAAATTTTGTGATCACAAGCCGGCCCGTGCAACCTCAGTGCCACACCTGTTTTTACGTACAATCAGGTCTTTTCTAGTATTACATAAATAATAGATATAATAACAGTAAAAAATAGGCATAAATTCATACTAAAATTGCAGTTGGAACAAATACAAATATCGAACTTTAGGTATGTTTTTGTTATTCCGAGAAACACAAGTGAAATGCAAAAATGTATGAAAGGGCAGTCTTTAATTAATGACTATAATTAATTTTAATATTTATATGTAAACATATCAGTTTGGTTGTCCACCCCCACTAAGATTAGACTAGAATGATGTGAAGATAAGACGAAAAAGCAGCAAATTGGAAAAGAAATGAAGTCAGACGGGAAACTTTGTGTCTAGAACGGAACTAGTTGTATTGAGATTAAGCATTCTTATGTACAATAAATCAATAAAGAGCCCTGGTAGATATTGAAAATGAACCGTTTATTAAGGAAATATTGGGCCTTTATACTACCAGACAGCACAAGGTGGATGCTGAGCCCGGCAATACAAGGTTCACTTCACCTTCCTCAGGTGAACACAAGCCGCTGAGGTTTCTAGAGTCCAATACGAGTAACAAAAATATGTGCAGAAGATGAAGCCGTGAATCATATACCCTAACCAAATCAACAAGTGCAGGTAGTAAAGATAAGATTTATATACAACAGGGGTTAAAGTACGAATATCCCGCACATCGTTTTCATTTGTTTATACCTCTGCTAAACACCTCTTGTTTTCAAATACCCTTCGATGACACTACCCCTTTACTATTGAAAAACGATGCGGCTACTTAGCCTAGTGGTTAGAGGAGCGGTCTCTGAATCCGTGAGGATTTGAGCTGTGAATTCGACTCCCCGTAGCTGCATAAGGCTTGGGAAACCAGCAGCTTATTCATCCCATGTTTTGTGCACCCGAAGACTGAATTTTAGGAAGGAGCCGTCTTTGCTTAGAAGACTACGGAATGAATGGCCAATACCCTGTGCCGAAGTAATCTACAGGTATTGTGTGATATGTACGTATAACAAAATAAAGACCACAGAGCGCGGTGGTATATCTAGGCTTCCGCAATTGCGTATTTGTCTTTTTCTGGACAGGATACGAAATAAAACTAGTACAATAATATTTTTCTGACAAAAAACAAAAAATTGCGCATCTAACAATATAATTGTTTTTCAATTTTGCCATAGAACCAGCGATTTTACAAACCTTACAAAATACCGCGCACTGCATTCTTTTTTTCGTTATGGACTATAGTTATTTCTAATAAACTGATTCTTACCATCACGGATGCTTCAAAGCACACTTTGGAAACAGTTCCGGTTACCAAATAGTAGTTTTTGCATTTCATCGTGACTTTCCTGCTTTTGAAAATGGTCTTTACATTCTTCTTATCTCATTTCATTGAGTTCTCTTAGACTAGAAGTGGGCAGACGCATTATAGTCGGCGGACAAATGATTTGTAAGCTAAAGATCTGAGTGCTCACTTTACAATGCGCAAAATTGTTATATTCACTAATATAAATTAATTGTTAGAAAAATAAGTTAGATGTGTTGTTCTACAATTCATCATTCACTAGCCATCGTTTTCACGCGCCAGTGCTCGGCCGCGCTAAAATTAATTTTGCAGTTCTTACCGTATACCCTTGCATAAGCCTTGGCCGCCGACTATAACTCGATAATCGTAGCTATATTAGAAAATACAGAAGTTAAGAGGATAATTATAAATTTAAAGTTTAAACGGGCATTTTTCTCAATTGATAGGATTCTAGGCTACTGCAGACTACTTATGGAAGAAAACTTTTAACCTCTCCATCTCGTGTTACAATAAATGCTATTAATTATTTGTTTAAATATGGCTGTATAATAATAAATCCAGTATGCCAAGAATGACAATTACTATCAATAACAAGTTGTCTAGCATTTTCCAGACACAACATTTTATTCAAAACAAAATAGCATTTTAGCGTGAAAATTACAAAAATGGTGGAATATAAAGTAAAATTCACTCAGATTTCTTCACAATCTACTCAGAACTGTCAACAATAAGGGCCTGGCCGACTTCTTGGGCCTTTTTGGACCCTTGCCATTTTGTAGAAAGTTTTCCTTAAAAAAATACAAAGTTTGTTTATTCATTTTACGAAACAAGGGAGCACAGATATTTGGAGCGAAGAAGTGAGACGAGGGAACCATAGAAAGTGCGACATCATAGCAGAGCACCCAGGGAGTGGAGGCGGCGAATCAGAACAAATTTGCAAGAGTTCTTTCTAAGGGGATTCAAACCATCGACTTTTAGCTTAAGAGGCGAAGCTTAAAACTACTGGGCAACCACGGCCTTCAACTTTTCCTTTGCACAGATCGAGTTCCCAATAAATTAACCTCAAAGAGCAAAGTTACAATTCCAACATAAAACATCCACATCACAATGCTTGTTGTTTAACTCACTAAAATAAACATCTTACAAAAATGACGTTTTATATATGTTTTAGTTTGTTTAAATATTTGTTCTACTATCAATTGAATAAAACATTGTAACAATGCTTGTTATATTAGCATAGCTATTATAATCTATTTTAGTTGAAGCGACTTTCTAGTTGTTATTTTCAATAAAAAATATTGATTTAAATATCTAAAAAGTTGGGTTAACCTTTCCAGTTTAAGTAAGATTTCCGTACCGTCAAAGCTTGGGTTCAGAAAGCTTGATGAATACGGCCATAGGCCCCTGCATCAAATGGAGGATCGAGAAATACTCCGAGCCTACAACTCTTTAATAGGAATTCTGTCATATAAGGAACCTTAATATAAGGAGAATACATAACGCCACTTATTCTTTACTCTACTACACCGAATAATAGTTTCGATTTTCAATATTATGATTCATAATATTGAAAATCTTCGCCCATAAAGGTAACTGTAATAGTGCATGGAGTCACAGCTACTATAACAGAATACAGACCAACAACATATATACAACATTCATATAACAGTTTGAACTATTTGTACTACCAGTAAGATAAAACAAACAATAGACCCCCTTACTAGCTTGTGCAGAATTACTGAACTCTTCCAATTCATTTCTTATATTTTGTTTGTTAACTCTGTCTAACCAGATAACATGTTTTGTTGTTCATATAGAGCTCATTTATTGTTTAACCACACATTTGAAATTCATTTCTTTGCATACACTGTTGTTGATTTTCTTTTTTATTATAAGTTATTCAACCTTCTTATTCTCGGCATTTTAAAGCTCTTTGTGCGCGGTTTCGTCTTTGAGTTGTATCTGCTAGCGAAAAGGTATTGTAGTTTCCATATTATTACGTCTAGGTCATAAGCACACTTCTTATAATTCTAGTACAGTTGGTGCATCGGCCTGTTGAAACGAATTCAGGTCAATTTTTGAGTATTTTTTAATAGGTGTAGTCAGTTCAATAGATTATATTTATACGGCTTTTAATTTAGACTTAATAATTTGCTAAATCTCATTTTTCTTTCTATTTCCCTTACTAGCTGGCGCCGCAGGACTAGACACCAGGACCCATATGCATAAAAATTTAGTACCGGATTACGTAAAACCGATTTACGTAAACCGGGACCCATATGCATAAAAATTTAGTACCGGATTACGTAAAACCGATTTACGTAAACCGGGTTTACGTAGTACCGGTA
>JAQGAV010003699.1:0-11852 GCA_034691345.1 Phasmarhabditis papillosa | reverse complement strand
GTCGACCGCAATGAACGGGAGCCGGGCGGATTGCGAGCGGGAAGAACCCCCAAAAAGGGTTGAGGACCGTAATTGTCTCCAAAAGGGACTTTTGGCAATCTGCTCTTCTGAGCGGTTATAAGAAGAATAAAGTAATATAAATTTTGGATAATATTTGCGAATCGATTTTTTATAGTTAGTTTAATTTCATTTATGTCTTTCATTCCTAATATTAAGCTAACCTCTTTCTGACAGTGCGGAACACAATTCTTCATACATTGTTCGTAAAGGGCCGGTATATCTGCGAATTGAGCAGATGCCACCGATATACATATAGGAATAGACAAAGGATAAAGCAACGCATTCTAAAATGAAACGTTTTAATAAGTCAATTGGTAATCAATCTGGAGCAGACGTGAGAATTAAATGGGTAAGTGATAGGAAGATTTGGAAGTTGAAGAACAAACAATTGAAGTCTCTGATGATGTTAAGAAATCAAAGATTAGGTGAAACTTTGAAAATAATTCAAAGCTGTGTATTTAGAAAAATGGTTATTGGGATCAAGAAAGTATATATGGTAATATAAACAAAAATACAATAAGTAATAATTAAAACTTTAACTCGAATAATCACTATAAAGAAAGTGTTGCCTTTTGAAAAGAAATCTAGCTATAACTAGGCTTTTATAGCCTAAAAGACCATTCTTATTTATTCAAAACAAGGTATTGCCGCTGTTTTCAATGGGGCGAATAGACAAACTAAAACCACAAGGACGTGACTATTCTGGTTTTCTTTTATTTGAGAAAATACAATAACTTTTTGTTGACTTTCGGTAGCATTGTCTGCGTTGAGAATATAAATATAAATCTTATGGCTGCAAAATATGGATTGATTAAACTGGTTAAACTGGTTTATTTGTTAAATGTTGCAGTTCTTGATCAAAAATCCATATATAGTCCATCTCAAGACATAGGTTCCCAGCGCGGTATCACAAAAGGGGTGCTGTCCCTTCTTTTGGGCTTTTGGGGAATATTTGGTATACATAAGGTTTATTCCGGGGGCAGTGGAGAACAACAATATTACGGAGCGGCTGTATTTTCTCTTTTTTCAGACTAGCAAGGAATTCCATAGTTGCAATAGCTTTTTTCAGATTGACGATTAGGTTTTGTACTGTAAACTTATCATCTTGGTCAACGAGTTGTTCAGAAAAGTTGCTGTAAATCATATTTTTTCCAGAGGGGGTTATTTTCCTTGGATACATCTTTACCAAGACCTCGTTGTTGGTTCACCATGATGTTAATGTCAGTTAGACTATCCGACAATCGTTAGCACTTGAAGTAGCTGATTTTAGAGTAGACAGTTTTTCAGCAACTCGAATGAGGTTTACTGGAGCTGAACAATATATTTTGCTCAGTAGCGCCATCGTCAAATCGTAATTTGAGGAAACATCCGGTATTCCTTTTACTACCAAATTTGTCTTTCCCTTGAGGGAGTTTTTCAAATAAACAACTTTCAAGACTTTGGAAATCATTGTATCATTGTTTTCAAGTTCTGTGAACTGGGTAAAAAATTCATAGATTTCCTCATCATTCCCATCAAAAGAAGGAATTTCCATTTTGGGCAAAGCTACCATTTGTTTACAGATTGTTGCTTGCAGATTCACTTCTTTGTGCCTATTACCATAGCCGCTATGGGCATATATGCCCCATAAGATTCTTGAAATACTCTTTCCACGTGCGATTTCGATTCTTTTCAAACATAGCTTCTTGTAGTCTAATTTGTATAATGGTCCGACTAAAACCAATCAATTACTGATGTCATCAATTCCCGCTAGCATTTCAACAAGTTACCGGCTTTTTCCGACCTTTTTTGTTGAAGATAATCTTGAATTTCTTCGGGATCGTCAGAAATGTTCAATTGTACCTCCTTCTGCCTTTTGGTAATGATTTGGGCAGCTTTTGCAGTTCGAGCTCTAACTGTTCCTTTTTTCAATTCTATATTCATTATTTTACAATCGTTTATGTTTTTTTGGATACTTGTGGTATTCAAAACTATATATACATATAAACTTAATAGCAACCGTAAATACGTTTCAAGCCACACAAACATTGTGAAGAACGTGTATTATTATTATGTCAGGCTCGTTGAATCAAAATACAGACTACAAGATGACGATGGCGAAAATAACTGATCCAATATTCATTTAAAACAATTGGAAATAGAATTTTTATGTTAAATGTACTAGTTTTGCTTGTTGGCCCCATACGAAATAGTCAGTAGGGCGTATTTCTTGATAGAAACAAGTTAGACTAATGTGAACAATCATATGAGTACCACAATAAGTAGATTGCCGTAGATTACGTGGATTGGCTCATCTTTTTGTTTTTTCTAACTCTTAAAAATATTATATTTCAAAACATTGTATTTTCCTTACTATTCGTTAAATAACTGTTTGAATTTCCCGCGTCGCCGCAAGACCACACCTACACATCAGCGTGCCAAATAGATGCAACGCTAACTATTCTTTATTTTAGTAGTCAGTCGTAATACTGTTCTGTTGATATTAGGTTGTTAGCATTCAATCATTTATTTTCATTATTCTGATCGATAGTTTTTAGTTTCACAAAATATTTTTATAGGAGTTTTTACAAACTATATTTTTGAAATTACTTAGGTAAGCTTGAAAACGCTTAATTGTTTTGAATTACAATTTCTTATAACTTAAATATTTCAAAAGTTTATTTTTCAAAAAAACAAATTATGGTGAACTTCACTTTTTAGCCGTATTTGAAATTTTAAAAAGCTCGTTAAGTTTTGCAAATTTTAATGCATGATTGAATTTCACGCCTTTACTACATAACGCATATTCACCTGCGTTATAGTCGACGGCAAAGGTTTATGCAGGGGGGTACGGTCGAGCTGCAAACTCAATGGGTCCGATCTTTGCTATTGCGCGCACAAAATGAGAATTTAGAACGAAATATTTTATTAAAACAAGGTGAAATCTTTATTCTTCCTATTTTTCATGTTATTTTCTCTTAAATTTTGGCCAGTCGTTACAATAGTATAAGAAACTAGAAAATATGATAGCATTAGCAGCTATAAAAGTGAGTTGACCTTGATTATATCTTAGCATGCTAAATGGAAATTTTTGATCAATCCAAGTTTATTCTATATTCATATTTCTGTATAGTAACTATTTTTATAAAAACATATTGTTTTAATATGGTATTCATATAAAAAAATACGTTTTTCTTCATTGACTGATTTGGTGAATTCGAATTATTTGAATTTGCGCGCTGGCAATAGAGCGCCCAGACCTTTAACCAGCATAGACGTTTGCCGTCGACTGTAGTAACTCTATTATATTAACCTTATAATTAACAAGTAGTGTTGAACTCTTTCTATGCGTTTGTATATATTTTATTGTTATTTTACACAATTCATTTAACTAATGTAAACTTTGACCAATATGCTAAATAATATTAAACTTTAAACAATTTCAAAAGTTGTCCAGCTAGAACATTTCTATTTCCTGATTGTTCATTATTTTCTCATTTGTCACAATGAACTAAGTTATTATCTTTTAGGGTTAGAATGCAAGAACGTGCTACAGAAAGCTTTCTGGTGCCTACCGAATATGTTGGTTGTATTGTTGGAAAAAGTTGCGGAAATCTTAGAAGAATCCAAAAACAGACCAACAGTCTCATCTCAATTAGCAGTAAGTCATATGTTACTTCCATTTATCAAATGTTTTTCAAAGAAAAGCACAATACACTCAAAATTATGTTTCAAATTTTTTAAATGAGAATCTAGTAAAAATCATTACCAACAACGCTTGTATGACTGATGCCTTAGTGTTTTAACGTAAAAAAGTAGAAGAAGGCCTTAACGCTATAGTCTGATTCGAGAATAATAATGGAGTGTTAAAAAAATCTCGTTGAAAATGGCTCTGAAAGTATTTGAAAACCCAAAATTTCCTGAAACTACGCAAGTAACACTACATTATTCATCTTAAATCACTCTTCAAATTTATTTTAGAAGCAAATTCGGGAGATAATCTCACTACTGTCACCATTACAGCTCCTAATCAGCATTTCCTGAATACGGCCTGTGAAGAGGTACTCAATAGCTTTGGAAAATCGCAGAAAATAATTCGGTCAGTTTATTTAAATATTAATCACTGAACTTTTATTAAATAAGAACAATAGATTTGGTGATATACAAATAGAAAGCTCAAACATTTGTGATTTGTAGTAAAAAGTAAATAATTAAATTATGCAAAAATATCCTATATAATTTAAAAAATGTTTTTCAGTGAATGCGACGACCAGGATACGATAGATCTTCTTCAATCCTATGATCCTCAAGCCAGCATTACCTTGCTGCAGATTTTCGGAGTCACTTTCCGCGTGGACGCAGAAGGTAGTTTTTTTCGTAGAACTCGGAGCATTTTCCTACCTTGCTTTGAAAACTTAAAAAAGAAGGAAAATTGTAATAGCTTCTTGGGATTAATTCGCCTTTTAATCTACACCATGGTGCATTCCTGTAAATTACCATTTAAGGTACCGCCATTCTTAAGGCTTGGGATGAAGTTCAGATGGATGAAGCTTTTGCTTATCTTGCCAGGTAGAAAAGCCCTTAAACATTTGATTTGAATATATCCGATTAGTATTATTAAGAATCCTTCATTACCACATTCAAACTCTATAAGTTAGCTTTTAACGATATCTTTCCGAATACCTCATACATCATTAGAAAATATATAAAAAACTCTTCCAACCTCTCTAATATTTCAGTGAACTTCAATTGCGTCAACTAGGCTTGAACGAGGAAAATTCAGAATCGGAAGAACCACAAATGATGCAAAAGCCACGAGTGAATGTAGGATTAGACTGTTCAAAGTAAGTTGTTATTAGGATTCTTAAATGTACTAAGACACGCGTACTTACTTAGTGGCTTTATTTCGGTTAGAAAAAACAAGAACCTTGTATTTGAACAATTGTTCTTGAATTTAGTAAATTCGTACCCAAAAGTTCGGTTTAGCGTCCGTAACAGTTTTGGCTGAAACAGATTTTGTTATAATTTTAAACATTGAAACTGAGACGAAAATCATCAAAACTATTCAGTTTATTGATATTTGTCAGTATCCCATGTTATGAAATAGAATTTATAAAATACCGAACTATTCCTAACTATAAGTCTTTAGGTATCCCAAGTGCATGAATATATTAGTTCTTGGTGAAACTGGTGTTGGTAAATCTACGTTCATAAATGGTCTTGTTAACCATATGAAGTTTGGTTCACTTGATGAAGCTGTCGAATCTGAGCCAGAAATTCTCATCGAAACGGAGTTCACTCTAATGGATGATGAGGTTTAAATTTATTTCATCTTATATTCATTAGGAAATATTTAAGCTTTTCTTTAACTGACCATTCGTAAAAGTAAGCTTTTAAATTATAGTTATACACTTGGATAAAAAAGGTCATAAAATGAACAATAGCATTCACTTTCATGTATTATAAATATTAGTGTAAATTTTTAATTATAACATTTAGTTTAAATCGCAAGTGATCCGAGTACACCCTCAAGGCGGTAATCTAACGAATCAAGGAAACCCTAATGAAGTGTTTGCCGCAGGACAATCAGCAACACAGGTATTATACTAAAACGATTATGTTTGAAATATATTCGATTAACTTTTAATCTTGAGAGTTAATATTTAAAAAGAAGAAATACTAGACATTCGGAATTTGCATGACCTAGGACCATATTTGGTCGAAACAAGCCTAAATTATGAAAGTTCCTTTGGGCAAAATTTATATCTAAATTATCTTATTTTAATCTGCCTTTTTTATCTCATTAAATAAATTAATCTGCCAGGCATTATATTTTCTTTCAGCAACCTCGGTCCTATGTGTTTGAGTACACTCATAACGGAGAAGACAAGGAAATTCGCATTATCGACACTCCTGGAATTGGTGATACTCGTGGAATCGAGTATGATAAGGAGAACTTTAACAATATTCTCACTTTTATAGCTGAATACAGGTAAATTCATTGGAAATTTACTCAGTTTTCTTTTGTTTCCTAGTTTGGACCGTATTTTATATAAAAATTATTGGTCCTAGTTCAGAATGAGTCAATTTTTCATTGATTTTTTTGCAATATGAATACGCACCAGCGATTTGCGGAATTCCGCATTCCGCATCCGCATGTTTTGGAAAACGTTCCGCAAAGTTGAATAACTATATTCAAATTTGTTGGTTATGCATTACGCTACTGACTCATTATAGTACTATAAAACCTTTAGAAAGCCTAGAACTCAATTTATATTCATAATTTACCTGAAAAGACTGTGTTCCGCAAAATTTTTCAAAAGTTCCGCACTTTTTGAAAAATGGAGTTCCGCACATCGCTGATACGCACAGAAGTTTAGAAATAAGTTTCCAATTAAAATAGAAAATTTCTGTTTTTTTGTATATGCAAGTTATTTTCAGTGACCTTCATGCGATCTGCATCCTTATGAAGCCAAATAATTCTCGTGAAACCTTGGCCTTCCGTTTTTGTATCGACGAGTTGTTGGTTCACTTGCACAAAAACGCTAGCAGAAATATACTTTTCTGTTTCACCAACACTCGCGGTACACATTATAAGCCAGGCGATACTGTACCGACGTTAAAGGAACACTTGAACAAGCTACATAACCAACGATCTATCACAATTCCTCTCGAAAAGTTAGTTTCTAGTAGAGCTTCTGGACAGGTTCTGCGTAAGAGGATTTGGGTTCCAAACGGGCCTTTCCGTTCCATTTAGTGAATTTACTTATGTTTTTAAATACTTACTTAAAAAGGTTCATATTCTACTTTTGTTGATAGCTCAAAAGCAAGCAGAAAATGGCTTCCTGCCTCGAGTTCACAATAGGAAAATTTGGGGATTTTTGGGAGAAAATTTTGGGCTTAATACATTTCTTAACGATTCTTAAAAACTGTAATGAAGTAATTGGGTGTTATTTAGGAATACTTTGTTTTCGTTTGACAACGAAAGTTTCCGTTTCCTCTGCGCCTTAAAGCATGGATTCAACTTTGATGAACAAGAAATGGAGACCTATGCTGCGAGCTGGAGGAAATCTGTGGAGGAAACTGCGAGGTTAGGAGTAAAACTTAGGAAATTAATAAACTAGCGAAATACAAAAGTTTTTTTCGACAAGAAATCAAAAACGAAGCAAAGTTGAATGTATATAATATTTCTTTTATTATCCAAACCAAAGTTATGGATTCAGCCAGAGCTGTTAATCTGGCCTGACCTGGCCTGTTCAAAAAACCTCAGGCCAGGCCAGCAAAAGCCAGCTTTGATATACTATTACATAACATTATCAGGCGAGAGGTCAGGGTTCGATCCCCGTCCTAGGCATATGTTTTGCAAATTTTATCTGACCATTGTGTACTTGTATAATTATTATATTTTACTTTTCTTTACCGAGTAACATTGAAAATTTCACAAAAAATTGGAAAAATATCGATTTTTGGGTGCGTGGCTAAGAAAAGCTGGCTTTTGCTGGCCTGGCCTGGCCGTGAAACCTGGAAAATATGAGGCCAGGCCAGATTAACAGCTGTGGATTCAGCTGTTTTATTACTATGACTTTGTTATATTTAGATTGTTCGATTGTATTGCTTCATTGCCTGTTCACAATACAAATGATACACTTTGTCTGAACAACACTAGACATCTTATTTTGGCTCTTTCGGACCCTCTTGCCCAAATTGTCAGACTAAACGTCACTAATCAGAAGTTAATGGAGGAGAGAATTGAGGAGGTCGGTCATTTCTTCAAAACGATCACAAAGTGGCTAACGGTTCTAATCTAGGATTATTTGTTACTCATCTTTTTGTAATATAGAGTTTTTGGTTGCATATTTTTCGAACAATTCAACTTTTGTTAATAAATAATAGTGGACTACCTAGGAAAGATTAATTTCAAGTTTTCGATAAGAATCACTTATTGAGAAATTTAATTTATTAACAATCCCCAGCTCAATGTCAGATATTTTTGTGCGAACTCTTTTTTAACCTAAGTTTTCAAATCATTGAAATTTCCTAGTTTTTCAGGTTGCGAATCTGGCTACTAGCGGCAAATTACTTAAGGAAAATTTGTACAAAGATCAGGTGCGTATATCAACAACAAATTATTCTATTCCACAATTTACTCAAATTTATTAAACAGTTTAGGTTGTGCTAGAACCTATGGAAATTGCGTATCCTATGACGGTCTGTACTGCAAAGGGCTGTGTTGAACATAAACGCCTTAGCTCCGCCCCCAATGCACCGCTGGAAACTGTTTATAAAACAGTTTGTCATGGTCATTGTACTAGGCCTGGAGTTCAGGTAAACAGGATACTTTTTTTCCGGGCGGACACCTGATGATTGAGCAAGTATAACACTGTAGGCTGTCATTTTAGTCAGTGTTGTTGATGACGCATATTTAGGGCTGGGTAAACCTTTTTATAGTAGGCAGATCATCCAACTAAAAATTCTACCTTTTTTTAAATTACCATATATGCAGTATTATTAATCGATATAGGTAGGTAGTACTGATTTCTAGATGTTATTTTTTGCCTTACCTTTTTTGTGACCATAAGCTTCATTAAAATCTATATTTTGATATATTTTTTATCGATATATTGGAAAAAAGTCGCCGGGTCCGGGCCCACGTTGGATGCTCTGGGGCAACCAGTAAGATTTTACCCTAATTTTTTTTTTTTTACAGTTTATTTCATTTAGACTGAAACGGTTCCAAATACTAAACTTCAACGTTGTTGGTGTATGGACAAGGAGGACAATATTCATTGTAGGATTTGCAAGTGTTCGTGGACAACTCATATGCATATCAGATATAAACTAAAGTCAACAATCGAAAAGGTTAGTTTTTGTTATTCTGGAGAAGTTTCTTGCAAGAGCATTCATAAAACATTCATGTATAGGGATTTATATTTAGTTGTGAATTGTATATACTTCAGCCGGTTGGCCCACTTATGAACGGAACATTTCTCAAGTAATCTAAAAGTACCAAATAGAAAAATTATATAGTTCTATTCAAGAGTAATAATGGAGTGTTAAAAAAAATCCCGTTGAAAATGGCTCTGAAAGCATTCGAAAGCTTCTGTAGAAGTTCTTCGAAAGTAACGAAAGTTCTGTAGAAAACATCTATTGCTTTTGTTATATTTCAGGTTGTCGATGAGCAAACTCAAGAAGAATTGAAACTCCACGGTGACAGTCTGAAGGCAGCAGAGGACTTTATTGCCAAAATGAAGACAGATGTTGGTTTTAAGTTTACAAATAGAGTAGGAGAATTTAGATCTCGGGGTTCTAAGTTATTAATAACTCAATTACAAATGATGCCTAGTAAGCACCGTTGTTAAAGTGGTTAGAGCTGTAAAAGTCTAAATATAATAATGTCTGATATTTTCATTAGCTATATAATCATCATTACAATTTAGGAAAAACAGGGTTATGATATATTTAATACTTATCATATTTGTCTTTCTAGATCGCCGAACTTCAGAAGGAGCATGCTATGATCACGGAATACGGAGCCACATTCGCCGCTTTCCTGGCTGAGAACTCGATTCTGCCTTACAACGACTCATATCTGACCTATGTGAATCATTTGATTAGAGAAGAGGTATAGTCTTTTTACAATTATCATTTATACTTCACTGTTTGTTTGATGGACTGTTCTATATATAGAACCGGCCGGCGCAGGCCTTTATCGAAGAGTAGTGTTGCAAAATTTGCGAATTGTGTAACTCAGAATCTTTTTGAAGATAAAAGTTTGTTCTTTCGACAGGACGCAGTGTTATATAAAATGAATATATAATCGGTCGAAGTGGTGCGTTTTCTTCAAAAGTACATTCATTTTTTATAACACTGCGCCCCGCTCGTGATACTCCGCTGGAAACCTAGGTCTTCAGATGGACTATGTAAAATACGAATATATTCTGCGTTCTACGTTTTATTGATAAGCGCAAAAAATATTGGAATAAAAAAATAAAGCAAAAAATATAGTCATTTTAGTGCGGGAAATGTAGTTGTCCCAAATCTAAAAGTCGAAAAGTATTCATTTCAAAATATCCAATCCATAATTTCAGCAAAACAAAGCAGATATCACTAGAAATGACGCCGTTCTCATTCAAATGGAAAAGTACAGAGATGCATATCAGCAACAGGTGAGTAAACGTTTGGAAATCGGGGAATTTTTTTACTAATTCCAATTTTTTCAAATAATTGGATTTATTTTCTCTCAAGAAAATTTAACGAATGGTGAGTGCTTGACAATTGTTTTACCCTTGTACCAGCATCATCCAATTGTAATTGCCCCGAAATAACTATTTCGACAAAGACAAGCTGATTCTGAAATTAATTAAGTGCTTTAAGGTGGATCTGATCAAAAACAACATTGCCAACAAAGCCGATTCTGTTCGTACCGTCGAAGAAATTCATCAAATGATTTCCGAGTTGAAAAACCTGCAGAAATCTGGGAGGGTAATCGTGAAGGTTCAGGTAGGACATAAAAGAAGAAACAGGCCTAACAAGCGCAAACTTTTTCGTTTCTTCGCTTTTCCAGAAAAATTCTGCATCAGTTTTCTACTTTATAAAATATTATTTAAGTTAAATACTTTATTTTTTAAGTTACAATTACAAAATAAACCACAAAACAAATATCTTATATTCTAAAACATACCTTTGAGTCTGACAAGGTATAAAAAACAAACATTCACAGGGTAAAACAATAAAATGAACTTAACGAGTCCTACTAATTTAAACTAATTATTTAGGATCTTGAGCATAGAAGTCTTCGTCAGACTAAGGAGAATACTGAAACCCGTGTTCGTGGTTTGGTCAATTCGGCAGTGAAACGGGGAAAGAAGGCTTTGTTGGGATCGTCAAAGAATTCTGGAAAGGGAAAGAAGAATTCTGAAAAGAAACAATCCCGTAAATAATACACTTCGAGTCTATTATGCATGTTATGTTTTATAATTGTTAAACACAAATAAACCTGTTATAGTTAAATTATTTGTATTTTTCAATGAGCTCACCAATATATAACTCTGAACATCTTTCATAGACTTCTAATTAAACTTAAATAAGGCAAGCAATGCTTCGAAAAAGTAACTTTATATTACTTTTGGTATGTGTTTAAGTTGTACAAAAATAGGCAGTATAACTAGAGAGGACCAGTCAACTTTTCAGAATTGAGATTTTTTAGATTTGTTGATATCAAATTATTAAGGATTCTCTAAATTATACAAATAAGTAATTATTTTTATGAAAAGTTCACAACAGATATATGATATCATTCACAAAACGGGGCACTCGATGATGCCACAATTTGCACTGTTCGCACCAAATATAATGGAAATTTTATAGCGTTTGGCTACATTTGTTGAGATTTGGTCGAATTGATTTTCTAGAAAAACCCGATTTTTTAAACTTTTCTATATATTTTTTACATGAAAATTGATAAACATGATTAAGACGAAGTGATTGGAAGAAGAACTAAGATGAACGGATAATTTTGAAGCTTAAAAACATCAAAATACTGAAATTTGCGCAAGGATGAACTTTAACTCAAAATGCCCCAAAATACCCAGAACGTATGAAAATGGTTAAGATACCGTTAGAAAGACAATTTAATTGAGAATCTTAATGTGAATGTTACGTTTTGTTAACTCAAGCAGTAGAAAAGATATAGCCAGAAAAACAAATCAAATTTTTTGAAAAACCGATTTAGGCGGATTTTAAAGGCACGGTACACTCAAAAATTGTTTCTCGTTTTTAATGTCTTAATTGATAGAGATATACATTCTGAGTTG
>JAQGAV010003698.1:0-11854 GCA_034691345.1 Phasmarhabditis papillosa | reverse complement strand
ACACACAAAACCCAAGAATTAGAGATGAGATACATTGGGAAGTTAGAGAGTCTTACTGGATACTTTAGAATACAACAGCAAAGACGGCTGTGCCCAAAAGGGCCAGGCAGAGAATTCGAACGAACATCGATGTTGACTTGTCTAACTTTCTAGGGAACTTGCTTTTATACCAAACTATATCGTTATTTTTATTGTTTTTCACATAGTTAAATGCTCTTTTAGCTGAATATCACCGATCAAAAGCTTGAACTGTTTATGCTGTATAGACCGTGGGAAGTGTTATCCAGACAATCCTTCTATTATCCAGACGACAAACGATATGCAAGTTACAGGTCTGAGTGCTTACTTTAAAACACCCAAATTACTTATATTCATTCCTACAAAGTAATTGATTAAGAAAAATAAATTAGATGTGGTGTTGTGTATTGCATAATGGACTAATCCGCGTTTTCGTGCGCCATCCTCAATCGCGCTCTATGAAAATTTGTAGTTCGTACCGTAGAAAATGTATAATAAACGGAAAAAATATATAGATATTGCCGGGAAATATGTATTGCAAGGTTTGGTTTGAATGTGTCACAGCTGTATCAGAGAAGATTTGACAAGAAATTTTGATTCGCTTGAAATTGTTTATTCCCATTTATATTGGTTACTAAACACGAAAGAAACAATTGTACTTCGTGGTCGCTCACCAATGGTCGTATTCACCAACGGGAAATGGAACGCATATTCCCGGCGTGAACGGTTTTCATTCCCTCTACTATCCTTTTTTGGTTCATGTTCAGTTCGATTGTACAGTGACATGTTCGTTCAATACGAGTATCTTGTGATAATAGAGTTCACAATGCATACAATCATAAGGCTAACAATTCTGTCCACGTAAACAATCCAACATTGTATGGAAGCATAGAAGTTATTATTGGATCGAACATCACAGGGTATTGCACTTTTTAAACATTTTTTATTTTTTAGAATCACTCGTATCCCAATAATAAGAGATTTCTGTGACGAAGGGTTTCGAAATTTCGGAATCTTATGGGAGAAGTCGGCTTTTTTCCACAAATATTTGGGGGCCTCTTACACTTATTACATTCCAAAAAACTATAAATAAACTTCCAGTAAACGTGATGTAGACGAGAACAATGTTCAAGTCGACTCAGAAACAAAGTAATAACAAGGAAGAATAATCACGTTATTCTGTCAATTTCATATCAGATGTAATATTTTTGTAAATCAATGAAATACTGATTAAGATTATTTATATCATAATAAGCACAAATATTAACTAATTATTCTCCTAGTTATGATTAAAAACAATAAACAGAAATATAAATTATATTATATTATATTATATGAGTTTCTGCCAGTATATTATTGTTATGGCTTAATTCCAGTAAGCAAAAGGTGATTAAAAGTAAAATTTTGATTTTACCATATATGATACTACATATCTCTGGTGTGTAGCAGTAATTCTGATTTTAACAAGCTACTAAAATATTTAAAAAGCAATTCTCTGAAAGAAGCAAATTGAAGTTCTGAAATGTTTTGCGAAAACGTATAATATATGATTCCTTATCATCACTAGTCTGTCGGATGATGAATCTTCTACTGTTTTTATTCCATAATGATCTAAAGAATCTATGATAATCATGGGGCTGCTGACCACAAATTACTTTCACTGATTAGAGCCTTATATTAGGCAAATTGTTATTGTTTCGGAATGCCGGAATTACTATAGTGGTGCTCGGTTCAGAAGCCAAAAAAGCAACCTTCAATTGCTCAGAAGTTACGTATTGCAAAATATCGATTTTTTTTCACAATGAATTCCCATAGTTTGTAGTTCAGTAGTCTGTGGCAATCTCCCACTTTGCTGAAAGTAACATTCTATATGTGCGAGCGTTTACGCTCTGCAGATTGGTATATTGGCGCCCTGTATCGACCAACGTGCTCCGTGGCTAACTCGACCGCAACGCACCGCAACGAGCATGATGACAAGGCCGTCCAAGGCGAACCCTCGTCAGTCTTCACGTGATCTCCCGTGACTCCGGTCGGGCTATGATCTAACTGTTATTTGTTTTGTCTCTCCTGGTGAGCGAGGCTCCCAGGAGTTATCACATCTTTCTCACCTTTTGTATTTATTAACCCTTTGTATATAAACTCTTTCTTCTTTATGTAGTTTGTTTTATATCTAAGGTTAATGTTACTTGAGTGTCCTTAGGATTAGTTTGTTAGTATGGTGCACTATAGCTAAGGGTTTTGTATTAGTTCGTTCCTCGCATTCGATCGTGGCATCTGCCTTACGAGGGTTATGGCTAAGCGATTGAGATCACCCCGCGCTAGCTTCTCCGCTGACCATCTAAGTAGGTGCATAGGTCTCTGGTTCTGACAGTTTATCTTATCTTATTTGTTGACTATCTTTGGCAGGGATAGATTCAAACATGGTGCACCGACCGATCCCGAATCTTACCCGGCATAGGTCTAAAGCGCGTTATTTTGATCGTTTGTGTATAATTTTGTGTATTTTTGAAACAGGATTTGCTACCCCGTCGAGGAAATCAGCAGTCTTATCACAGCGCCCAAGTGACAACCATGGAAAGGTTGCAAGAACCTAAATGAAGAGTAGCGCCCCCAGGTTTCGTTTAATTTATGTATTTTAATTGTTCTCGTTCAGCCTCCTCATCACGGACAAGCTCTTCAGGTGAATTCTGTTTGTTGGCCTCTGTCTATGGTGATATGGCCGGCGAGAGCGACTGGAATATGTAAATTTTACGATTTCTTAATTTTTAATTGCAAGTAAAAATTTTGGCCCGAAGCGCTCTTTTTGAGAAGCAAAAAATCATATTGCGTCACTCAGACGTGATATGTGACTAGCATATTACCCCCGAGTGTGTGATATTCTCCTGAGTCCCGTTTCCCGGAAACTTGCACTTTTTTGTTTGCGCAGACAAAAATTGCAAGGTATCAGATCAGGTAATAGTTGTCCCCGATCGTCAGTATTTCGTTTTTCCTGTCGGTAACCACTCCGAGTATGAAAAGTTTTCCCTGTCGGTAACCACTCCGAGTAGCCCATCTGGGGTATTGTCGGTAACCACTCCGAGTATGTATATAGTTTTTCCTGTCGGTAACCACTCCGAGTAACCCAGTAGGGGTATTGTCGGTAACCACTCCGAGAAGTCCAGTTGGACAAATGTCGGTAACCACTCCGAGCACGACAGGTAATTCGGGTGTACAGGATTTAGTCCCCGGATAAGAGCCTAAGGTTTCATGGATTTTTTGACCCTGTTGACCAGTTAGTCGGATTACCACGATTTAGCACCAATTCCGTTAAGGAAATCGACACCATCTCCAGCTGATTCGTCAGCACAGCACCATCTCCAAGCTGAGTTGATCAGCAAATCACCATTTTCAGCAGACTTCGGTCGTTATCACCAAACTTGGCTGAGTCGATCAGCACATCACCATTTTCAGTAGACCTCGGTCGTTATCACAGTCCTACCTGAGTCGATCAGAACGTCACCATCTAATTTTAGTAAACTAAATTGTCGTAATTTGTATTTCGAATTTTTCGATTATCACATTGCAATAATTCGTTTTTTATTTCAGCTGATGAGCGAAAATTTCTCTGACGACGCTCTAGTGAAGGTTACCAAGGCTGCCGATGCTATCAACAGCGCCATCGAAGGTGAACTGGCCCTCTACAAGGACTGGAAGGATGATCTGATCAGTGAAGCCAATGACGTTGCTGCTGTGGTCGAGGATAATATCAAGATTTGGAGAAGAAAAGCTGAGGAGGTTGGTAATTCACGAGCCTTTCGTACCGACACGAAGCGTGAAATGGGATTGAGTCATACCGCCAACGGCAATGGAGCTGGCGATGACACTAATAGAGATATGGAATCCACTGGCCAATCTCTATTCGACAACGATGTGAAGGAGACAACGAACAACGAGGAAATTGAACATGGAGAATCATCGACGATAATAGCTGGACAACCAAACGTCACCATTAGATCTGAGGCAGGCTTTGAGCCGCTATCTAATGTTCCAAATTCCTTAGGGAATTATCACAGTTTTCCAGCGAGTTTATCGCACGATCACCATTTCCCAGCGAGTTTATCGCACCAACACCAGTCTCCAGCGAGTTCATCGCACCAGCAAAACGAACCCGTGATTCGCTCACACCAGCACAATCTTAATTTTGTTTCAGCAGGTCAAGCAGAAGTCAACAATGATCAAATGCCAGCAGCAATGAACACTATGGTTGGATGCTTCCGAGATATGTTTCAGTTCATGAAAAAGCAAGTAACGGATAGCCAAGAGCACAGATATGTTGCCCCAGCTCTCCCAGATTCTTCTCATTCAGGAAATCGATTCAAGTTCCCAAGGTTACAAGAGCTACCGCTGCCATCGTTCACGGGCGAGAAGCCACAAGAATTCACGTCTTTTATCGAAGCATTTGAATCAAATGTTGGTGCTCGGACTGATTTGAAAGACTCGGTAAAGTTGCAGTACCTGATTGAATGTGTAAAAATACCGGCAAAGTTCGTTATTGAAGGTCTTGTTCTAACTGATGAGAACTACCAGTTCGTTAAGATGGAACTGCAAAAGAAGTATGGCTGCCCCGTGAAGTTGGAGATGGCACAAATAAATCGTCTACGTGAACTAGGAAAGGCCAGAAACGTGCTAAAGGCAAGTATTCTAGCACACGTCTACCATGAGCAACGTTTAATTGTCCACGCTATGGAGAAGACAAACGTATTGACTGCAGTCCATGCTGATCTGGTCAAGAAAGCATACCCCTTGAAGGAATTTATGCACCTAATCAGTGAGCAAGAAACACGTCACCGTCTGTCAAAAGGTGTAAGTTGGTCTATCAGCGAATTGCTCACTGAGATTAATACTCGCATTGAGATATTGGAAGACCAGGAGGTAGCTGAGCGTGAAGACATGGAAGTCATTAGTGTGAATCACATGAAGGAAGAATCTCGAGGAATCAGGAGAAGCCATCAACAAGACAAACGTCGATCCCAACAAAGGAGCACTGTCGTTGGAAGATGCTTCAACTGTAACAAGCGAGGACATATGTTACGTGAATGCGACGAACTGAAAACAGACATTAAGTTGTTTGAATTCGTGCAGGCCAATCACTTATGTGTGTTATGTTATGGAAAGCATGCTGTGGAGGCATGTGTGAAGAAAGGTCTCTGCAGAAAGTGTAATGGAAAACACGCAATTCAATTGTGCCAATTTTTTCAAGAGAGAAGCACGGAGGAGATCAATGCAACTCTTGAACAGGATTTTCAGAAGGGCACGAGTCACCAATATCGCCAGTAGCTGGCAAAGTTACCAGCGATTCGCTCAATTTCACCGTTTCTAAAAATTTTGCTAATTCGGATTTTCTCCCCGTTTCCAATTGTCTTTCCTTTACGTCTCAGCCTATCACGGTCATATCACAGCTCCCACCCTTTAGCAGTAATGCTATTTCTGTTATGCATGTTCAAAGTAATTCGCCAGGAGAAAGTGTAACGTCTTCAGGAAAAATTATGCCCAGAATTACCGGCATATAGTCTAGGCCTCGGCCATTATCACAGATTACACCAGTATTATTTGCCTTAATTTTTTCCTGGGTTATTATATTTTTTTCTAGATTGACTAGAAACCTATCACAGCGCTCAAAAGCACAACTATCACAGCCTAGTTATGTTGTTCACGAGTTGTTATAACTCTTTCAGTTTTTTAAATTACAGAATTTCATTCAGTTAAACCAAAGTTATGATGCTTTTTGTTTTGCCGCAGCGAATTTATTGCGTTTGGCATTTCAAAATGTTTCGCCGGCTTCAAGTTGTACGAAAACTAGGTTATTTTGTTCGAAAGTCGTGTTATTTTTGCTGCGACTACTTGTTCGACATTTCTCTGTATCCACAAAGCTGTGTAAGGATTGCTCGCTAAGCATCAAGGTATGAATGAGACGTAAAAGTCTATGTTCAGTTCGTTTAAACTTTTTTGCTTTAGGTTGTTCCACGCTGACTGCGCGTTTTGATGAGTGCTACATGAAAAATATGTTAGGTGGCTAAAACGGGTCATGCCAATTTTTTTTCTAGGCGTTCAGCGATTTAATTTTGCTCTTCATTTGGAAATATTCGCGGTAATATTGATCTTTTGCTAGAAAACTATATTGCGCTGTTAAAATTCGTTTAGACATTAGTGAAATGTAACAGCAAACTAGCGAGTGTTCGTTTTCGTTGTTTGGCTATTTTTGTCTTTGTAGAAAGACAGCAGCCAGTTAAACTGTTGGCGAAAGCTATGGTAAAATATGTTGTTTTCGGACCGAGCTAGTTCATAGCACCAGCACCGAGCTAGTTCATAGCACCAGCACCGAGCTAGTTTAATAGCACCATCACCATCCCCGTCTATTGTTTCCTTGGCTAAGTCTATTAGCACATCACAACTTCCCGGGATTCGTTCCCCTATCACAGCAAAAGTCTTGGAAAAGATCGATCAGATTCTCAGCATCATCGTTTTCCCACTTCCCATTCTGAAGATGGTCCATTGAAGAAACAACGATCTCTAATGCAAGGATTTTCTACAAGATAGCAGCTAATCGGTATCAAGGTTGTTTGTTGACCACAATGGTTTTATTGTAATCTAAATGATACCCGAAAGGGTCTTTTGTTTGCAGTTAAACGTGCTATTTCACCGAACAATGGGCAAAGATATGAATTGGGATGTAAATGGGCCGAAGACGGGAAGATTGGGTGATAGGACTAGGATGAGAATAAATGGGCCAAAGAAGGGTAGTGTAGCTAGGTTGTTTTGATTTTCGGTTAGGTATCTAGCCGCATTTTATTACACCTGATTTTATTCTTTGCTAGGACAGTTTGCATTTCGTCAGAGTGGGTAGTGCTGCGTTTTCGATTATTGTTTGCAAAGCAGTTTACATTTTGCGTGAAATGTCAAACCTGGGAAGCAAAATCATTGTTACTTCATTTTAGCATGTAATCGAAGGCCGCTAGTAGGATTGCTGTTCGTTCGTTTGCTGCGGTTAGCTGAAAATTGTTTGCTTTCGATGTTATTTACTGCCCGCGAACAGTTAGCTCCAAATTTGGAAAAATTTTCATTGTTTTGAAGATTCCTTTTTAACTGGTGGCCAGTTGTTCGTAGAAGTAACAAGTATGTGGTCAGTGTAACTTGTTTAGTTGAAATTTTAGCTGCTTCAGATTTCACGAATTCATATTAGTCCGATATGGGGAAATTTCGAAATATGTTCACTTGATATTTTCGTTATAGCAAAGGTCGCTCGTCAACGAAAGTTTAATGGTCTTCGACGAACTGTTTCCCACCAGGAAACATGTTGAAACTACTTTGGCTGATGGTTGTATGTCGGTTCAGCAGTTATTCATATTAGCAGTAGGTTGTAAATCAATGATGGTAACTTCTATTTCTAGTAATGCAGTCTTCATAGGCGCTCGTGTTCCTCTTTGGCTGAAGAGCTATTCGTTTAACTAGTGAACACTTCCGCTCTTTTGAATTGACGCTTGATTGGTTCTTCGACAATTGAACAAATTTCAATTATTTTTCTTTTCCTTTTTATGCAACAACAGTAGTCAGAAGGACTGTTGTTCGTATATGGAAGAAGGTTAATTATTGTATGCGTTCGTTTTGAAGACGTTCATGGAATTCTTCTTGCTGATGTTTTCGCAAGCGCCTAATTTAATTCGTTCTAGGATGCTTCTTCTTTCTTTTGCTACGATTAGTTGGAAACAATCCGCGTTTGACGTTGGTTGGTGCTGCCTTAAAGTTGCTATCGAAATTTGCGAAATTTTGCGAATTTTTCAATTTTTCTTCTGAACAAATGTGGTTACTCTTCACATAGTAATATGTATTAGTTAATACTAGCTTTATTAGTTGAATGCAAAGATCACTGGGAAATTTGGAAATAAATCTGTTCAGATATGGGGAAATTTTGAAAATTTTCGCTAAAATATCAATGTTTGCAGCCATATTCGCACTAGTTTACCAGCAATTCAACAACGGATGGAAGTCGTCTCTATTCTCTTGGAATGAAACATACACTACTGATCCTCTAGGACAATGGTTTGTAGAACTAGTGTAGGGTAAATTTTCTTAGAAGATCTTTTTATTTTCTCGCAATTGCTCTCGCCTAGGATATTTTTCTACATGTGGCTGGCAAATCTTCTCGGATCATCATCGTTATATACCACATTAGGATCTAAGATTGATAGAGCTACGAAGTGCAATGGATATTGTTTTCGACGATGGATTGGACAACAACATTGTGCTGGGGTGCGACCAATGCGTGAAAATTTTTAGTTTTGAGTTCCTTTTGTTTGCCAAACTTACGTCGCTGCTGGCACTATGACAGTTGTATTGCTTTAAGATTATTTTATTGCTGGTACTGGCCGCAACATGTTTTCCTTAATAATATTACTCAATGCTAGGCAAAGTTATGCGCTGTTTTTCGACATGCAAATTTTTCAAAGTCAAATGTTTTCGTATAGCTAGTGGGACTCAAGTGTGCTATTGTGAAGACCGAGTCTTGAGGCATTGCGCTAATGATTGATAGCGCATAATGATCAGATACAAGAAGCTATCATGTTACGGATAGGAATCAGGATTTTATTTTCTCTTCGGAGATCAATCACAGCCCTATTTTTTTCGACTAGTCACGTTGAGTGACACCGGAATGGATAGATGTTACCCTTGCTCGACTATCACAGATGTTTCTGGCGATAATAGCCTCCTCGTCCAAGATCAAAATGTTTAGCGGGTGCTACATTGCAGATCACCATCACAACTCTCTACATTTTCAGATTATTTTTGTTAATACTGCCTGCTAAAGCATGCTGCTGGTATGAAATTTCATCTATTACCATGCATGCATATAATTGGAAATGATTTACGGTGTATAATGTGAACATGCCCGCCGATATTTCTTTCGCTAGTGATTGATATGTGCGTATGATTTCGTATAGCTGAAAAAGTTTTGCAGTGTTCTTGCGCATTATTGTACGATCACTTGTATGATTCAGGCCCATAATTTCTTTAGTGCGCATTTAATTTGAAAAGGTATTGGATACTATTGGTTGTAGTGTTTTGCTAATAAGAAAACGGACATCATTTGAGATTGAAAGTAATTAAGATGTGTATTCGGAGTATATATTCGGATTTAATTTTTTTCTCTAGGTTGAAACAGTTCGTACTCCTTGCTCAGTCATGTTCAAACGATCATAGTTGACTCTTCAATGATGCCGACACAAATCAAGGATAGGTCCATGGATGCTGAGGTTTATCATGTAATTTTGGCGCTCATGGTAATAGACTGCTCATATTACGGTGTCAATGATTCGTCGTTTAAAAAATTATTCTGCTTTCATATTGATGCTACACTGTTCTGGCTGTCTAGGACACATGGTCTAAGATGTCTAGAGTTGACATCAGATTGGAATGTCAATTACCAGCGTGGTCGAGACTCATCGAAGGAAGTTGCAGTAGTCAAGAAAGAAGCCGACTCGCCTAGGAATTCAAACTAAATGCCACTCAAGAAGTCGTCGACATATGTCATGTAGTGTTAGTCGTCGTTAGGTTTTGGGTTTGAGATTTCTTACTGCTATTAGTCAAAAGCTTACAGTAGTAAACTTTTAAGTTGATCCGCTTGAATACTAGTAGCCGTCTACACCAATAGGTACGATATTACTTTTTGATAGAGATTCATTACACTGGTTTCGGTGAATTTCGATTATCTATCTTTTCGCTGTAAGTCAGAGTAATGAATGAAAATGAGTATCCTTCGGTGTGAGTTAGCTATGTTATCGTGATATAGTAAGTAGTTACTGATACAGCATTATGTTTATTTCTTCGAGTAGGAATGTTGTAGGCTGTTGCCTCCAGGAATATTCTAGGTAATTTTTTCTAAGTTTAGTTGACATAAGCGCTATTTTCGCACAAGCACTTTTGGGATTGAAAATTATTTAGTTCTTATGACTGTAGTAGACTGATGTCTCCATGATTTTTCTAAGTAATGATGCCATTCCTTTTGAAAGTAGGCTAACTGTGTTTGACTAAGTTTGAAATAGGATAGTCTAGTAGTTGTTATGACACCATAGGTTTAAGGGATAGCTAGGATTTACTTTCGTGATTCATTTGCCAGTGTGCTAACCTAAGAAAGTCCAGAATGGACATTGAGAAGATTCCGAGAGGCTGGTCACCTCCACAAGCCAAAGTCGGCTCCCGCAAATCCAACTTAGGTGTTGGTCAGATCAGAGAAGATCTGTGGAAAATCCAATATCGATGTTAGTCAGAGCCCGAAAAAGGTCTGCGAGAATGTCGATGATTGGTCAGATAGCGACAGTGCAAACAACTAACTGATAGGTTGTTACATTTGTGCGAATGTCTGCGGGAAAATCCAACTGGAAGTTGGTCAGGTAGAGGGTACCTGTTGTTTTTTGTTTTATTTTGCTACTGTTGATATCCTTTAGTCCGTGTTAAGGACGTATCGGATCCCTGTTCATGTTGAAACATTATCAAAGCCCCGTTGTACTTGTACTCAGATCACAGATTATTGATTGGCCCCGAACACATCAGTTTTTCTCTGGTGTGGGCGGGAGGGTCCCTGCTCCTGCAGTGACAAAGTTATGTAGGTTTCAGGAAACGTTCCAGCTACCCCTAAGTCAACAATGTCTACGAGAAGAGATCCCCAAGGAGACTCCATGATGAACATCAAGTCAAGCTGTCGTGTCTCCATGGTACCACACTCAGCCCGTGAGCTGTCAAAGAAAGGCCGTGATCAACCACCACTGAGAAGCCATCACCAAGGACACAAAGGTCTAAGTTTGGAAAACTGAGGTTTGAGTTTGGCTGGTACATTCCAGCTTTCTTTTACTATAGTTTTCATTTTAGTCGCCGTCGCCCTGGGTGGCCCCAGTGTGCGAGCGTTTCCGCTCTGCAGATTGGTATATTGGCGCCCTGTATCGACCAACGTGCTCCATGGCTAACTTGACCGCAACGCACCGCAACGCGCATGATGACAAGGCCGTCCAAGGCGAACACTCGTCAGTCTTCAAGTGATCTCCCTTGACTCCGGTCGGGCAACGATCTAACTGTTATATGTTTTGTCTCTCCTGGTGAGCGATGCTCCCAGGAGTTATCACATCTTTCTCACCTTTTGTATTTATTAACCCTTTTGTATATAAACTCTTTCTTCTTTACGTAGTTTGTTTAATATCTAACGTTAATGTTACTTGAGTGTACTTAGGATTAGTTTGTTAGTATTGTGCACTATAGCTAAGGATTTTGTATTAGTTCTTTCCTCGCATTCGATCGTGGCATCTGCCTTACGAGGTTTATGGCAATGCGATTGAGATCACCCCACGCTAGCTTCTCCGCTAACCATCTAAGTAGGTGCATAGGTCTGTGATTCTGACAGTTTATCTTATCTTATTTGTTGAGTATCTTTGGCAGGGATAGAATCAAACAGAATGCTCCTTTTAACTAAATGTCTTTTGATCCCGAAGCCCGGGCTTGCTTTAAGGGGCCTAAACGCCCAACTCTAGGCGACTGGTGCAACCACGTTTCAGTCTTTGCTTTTAAACAATTCTTGTGGTAAATTTCATAATTTTTGTTCAGGAATGCGGTCGCTTCTTCTATTGTTGGGTCTCACTGTCTGCGTGTCGGGGCTGGATCTCTCGAAGGAGCTTAGGTAACCGAATTGTAGCACGATTTAAAAGTTTTGAAATAATTTTTTACAACTAGGTCGAAGTGTCTGTTAACTAGTTTTATACCTATCAATAAAGAGTCTATCGATTAATTAAACCAAATGCTAACCAAAGGTTTTACT
>JAQGAV010003697.1:0-11855 GCA_034691345.1 Phasmarhabditis papillosa | reverse complement strand
CCCAAGCAGTGTGCCAGTGTAAACCCAATATTTCGATGGGCTTTTTGGCTCTGTCGGACTCTGGAATCTTGCTCATCAGCGTGTTCGATGCACACTCTCGAAGGTTCATCTTAATTTCAGCAAATGCATTTTTGTACTTGTAGTAACACTGCTCAGTTTCTTCGACTGAGTTAGCTGCAAACCAAGCGTTATCTACGTACATTACGGACCTTAATAGCTTGGTAAGTTCAGGGACTAGGGAATAAAAAAAGTCTGAATAAAATTGAATTTGAAATTTAGACTGAAATTTCTCAAAAGTTTAGACTGAAATTTCTCAAAAACTACTGAACCAAATCAGTTGTATTTCTCTGACATGAAAGCACTTATAGATTTATGTTAAAAGCAAAAATAACAATACAATAGCTTCCATTAACATTGAGATAAAATAGACTGAACATTGAACCCCGCAACAAGAATAGTGGAATTTTTGAAATTTTTAATTTTTACAGCAACCATATACTCTACTACTTGAGCTGTATAACGTATCAAAAAATTAGCCAAATCGGGACAACATTTCCGAACTGCTTTTTGGAAATTTTTCATTTTCGTTTCGGCCATTCATTCCGGAATCTTCTGTGCAGAGACGGCTCCTTTCTAACATTCAATCTTCGGGGGCACGAAACATTGGATAAATAAGCTGCTGGTTTAACAAACCTTCTGCAGCTACGGGGAGTCGCACTCACTGCCTCTAACCATTAGGCTAAATCACATCATAAGTTAGTTATACATGGGGGTGACTGAATATAGTTTGAATATATTCCAATATATTTATCAAAACAAGCCACCCTGGGTTGAGATGTTCCTAATAAATACAACTCCTTTAATGCGAATGATTCGCGTTAACTGATATGTATCCAAGACAAGTGAAGTGAAAAAATTTATAAAAAAAAACGAAATTTAAAAGAATAGCACCAAATTTAGAGGGATTGTTTGGCGGAGTTATGACTAAATATGGCGTAAGCGACTTCAATTTAATGAGATTTGTCTACCCTTTCTCCAGAACACTTTAGTGTAAGGCATCAACTAAAAAAGAATACAAGATTTTTGGTTATCTCTAAAAAGTAAATGCTTTGGAATTTGTTGTTGTATTTAACCTATTTACCATATAAATACCCAAATATAAATAGCAAGGTATACCAAAGATTCCCACAAAAGTCCCAAAGAATGGACACAATCTAACACATTAACACATCTAATAATTCTGTAGGAAGGCTCCGTACATGCCTCTGACTCATCCGAAAGTGAAGAGGAAGACCAGTTGGAGTCGCCAATGATGATAATAACTGGTTTCAAAGTCAACCTTACATAGATATCAAAATATCATTGTGTTCGGAAAGCTGTAATCTACATTATGGAAATGAGCATAAAAAATCATCTCAATTATTCTTTGCGTTCGAACAAAAATTGCCATTTTGCACTATATTTCATTAATTAGAGCAAATTTCGGAAAATTGGTTTTTCCATCAGATTTAGCGTAGTCGAATTACTTATAAAAAATGTCTACCTTATGGAAAAGTTTTGATTTTGATGGAAAAAATGAACTTTTACTCGATTTTTGTAATTTATCGAAAACCCATGTCTATGTACCTTTAATGGAATCGTATTTATTCACCACCATAGATTCCACATTACTTTTGTAAATAAACTAACCAGGTCAGCTTATTCAGAGCACCTTCAACTATTCGACATGGTTTTGGAAACAATTTTTTGTTTTCTTAGTTCCTTTTGGAGTATCGAAGAATATGAAGCCGTTTGGTTAAAAGATAGTAAGCAAAAGGACCAACCACGATGGTACAGATATTTTCAGTTTTCTTTTTCCGCCGGAAATTTTAATGTTAAATGGCCTTGATTGTCCATGTTTATGGAGATAGTTGTCAACAAAAACTTGAAGCCCAAAATATGCAAACTATTGCTAACAATAAGACGCTTTATTTATAAATCTATACAATATAATATACAATATAGGTACTATACAAAAACGTGAGAATTTATTGTTTTCTTTTATCATCAGGAGCTGTTTTTATTTCTTCCGAAAGAGAAATACGTAGTCCAGCTCTGACATCAACTGGGCGTTTCTGAAGGCCGACCTGCAATTGTTTAAATAAACTAGTTATTTACGCTACTAGGATTAACTAGTTTTTATAAGTATATCATAGGCATTCATGGAATAAACCGGACTGCACTAGAAATTACGAAGGCCTACATTTTAGAATTAGGCATTCGTCCGATAGTCTTTTAATTATTAGTATGAAAAGCTGTGAGTATTGCCCCTCCAAATACGGAGAGCAATTATAATTTGTTATGGCTATTTGGTTTGCTCATGTCTTTCCCAATTCTCCATCATTGCTATCACTATCCATAATAGTTATTGCATATATATATCGTTTTCGCCTTTAATAGAACTTACCTTCTAGGGGGAATGCCACATTTGTTTTCGTCATAGATCATCGTGCCACATTCTATTGTGTTCATACCATAACTAGACCATAACTAGATAAATCCTAAATATTCTGTTTAGAATTTTCTTCCCAACATATAACTACCTTAAACGGAGAATAATAGAACGCATTTGTCGCCAACTCTAATGTATCCACCTCAGAGAAACCCCAAATCTAAAATAATATGAATACAAATTTATTTTTCCGCAATTCTGTGTGCACATAACAGTGAATAATAATTATATTAGTTTTGCTAAAGAGTAACTACAAAGTGTTTGCAGTTAACCTAATTGATTGATAGGAAGATTTCTTTTCAATTATATTCCAGTTTCATAACAGTATGTTAACTTACGACTTTAGAAAACACGTGTTCCGTAAGTAGCGGGTTGTTAAGACGGTGGAACAAAAGAATATCATCTGTTCCTAGACACACTCTGTTGTCCTAAAATACGTATTTCATACATAGGTTCGGAATATATAATGGGAACAAGAAACAAGTACTTATTCTATCCTAGCTAGGCAAATCGGTGTCTAAATACATAATAGATTATGCGGGAATGATTGCAGTTTAGTACTTCATCTTGCAAACTTATAAGAAATACATGCTGAAAAATATAGTATTCAATGAAACAAACCTGGTAGAGCAGATCAGGTAGCGGATGCGCCGAAATAGCTATATCACATAACAGACTATTTGAGCTAATTGGGGCGACCACAGGTATCTGTGCCAGTAAAAACATATATGCCAGTGTAGACTTCTATAAAGATACATTAAAACCGTAAGTAAAGAGTTTTTTCGCGAAAATATCTATGTGAAAAGTCAATGAATCCCGTGAAATAATAGCTATATTTAACTGAATTTAGTTATGTTATGTTTAGTGATAAGTTTTGAAACTGTCCACATTATAATACGTAATTAGGAAACACTATTCCGCAAGCACTGGCCTGTCCATGTGAAAGTTGCAAAACATAATAAATATTCTGCTATCATTTATTTTAGTAAATGTAAATTTGTCAACAATATTCCGGCCTTTTTCTTAGGTTCCCTATATTCTTACCTGATTCAGTGTCAGGCAATGTTGCACTGAATGTGCTAGCATAAAACAAGGGATTCCATGAATTGGGGAACCCGACTCCAGTGCGTGAAAGGCTGAAATAATAAGAATATATGCAATAACTGCCATGCATTGGATTACAATTATTTATTTCGGCATGTGGAAATAAGAAAACAAAATGCTAGACCGCATTAAGAATAGAGCAACCTGTTTAAGTGAAAATGCCTTATGCGTGATATAGTTGCCAATATATTCTTTTAGATTCAAAATTAAGAAATTTGGCATAATAACCAAATTTGAAATAGTCACCCATGGCAGAAAGAATCGTAAACTTGTATGCTTATTTCAAGAAAACCACGTTTCAGTTGCACAAACGATACTACTGGAGACCCACGATGCAACTTACCGGGCAAGGCCGTTAAGTACCTTCACATTGCTAGCCAAATAAAAAAATGTAGAAATGAAGAGGCGCGGCGAACTCAGACTCAGTGTAGCATATGGGCAATGGAGTAGTTTCAACAAACTAAATGATTTTAATAATGTAAAAGCAAATGATATATTTTTACGAAAAGATCTTACCGATTCATATTCCTCACTGGTTTCGTCATCACAAAGGTCAAAGGAACCAACTTTCTTTAACATCGAAGAAATCAATCGGTACCTCTCTGGATCAAGTATGGCCTAAATTTCCAATAAGTTCAGCTTTTCAGGCATTTTCTTACCTTTGCCAACGGTGTGAACACATTGTCAAAAATATTTCCGTAATTGGAAACGTCCCCATTTGCAATTACCACATGTCTGAATAATAGAGTGAGGTAAACGAAAATCTTATGCCTGGTTTTTTTTGGGTATACTGTGCCTTTAATACTTCCGTCGTCAGAGTCTCGCAGTAGGCTAGATCGCTAACTAGTCATAGCTACCGCATATGAAGACATGAATTTGAAAATAGCTCAAAATTAATAACAAATCCTAGGATTTCTAAATAAGGACAATGTTCAGTGGTTGTACAGAATATAGTGGGATTTTTGTCACTAATCTTGATGCAAAACGAAACTTTACTTATTTGCGCAAATTAAAAGATGAATCTGTGAAAATTTATGTTTATATTACATTTACTATTATGTTTTTAATTAAAAATGTTATATTTTATACTTTGGTAAATTTGCAAAACTAATTTCCGCGGCAGGGATTGAACCAGGGGTGCAGTGCAGCGGTTTAGTAGACCCCCTGATTCACATCATAGCGGAATCAGTAATACAAATACTGTGTTTAGCACCACGAATCGAATACTCCTTGCTACTAGATTCAATTTAAGCATGTATGAGTGAATAGAAAAATTCTAAAACTATTCACCATATATTTATGTTCTGAAACAAAGTGAAACACCTACCCAATTCTGATCGACAGGTACAGATCGTCTCTGCTCAAAAGACCATTAGTCGCGAAGAAAGATGCCAGCTCAGCAACTTCGGTAGGGCTTCTTCCCGAAATAGTAAAGCGTAGTTCACCTGTTGTATGAGTGTCGCTCCAGCCATCTAGTACGATCTAAATAATTGAAAATATCGCTGGTTAGATATCAATGGTTTCATATGTTGCAAAAGAAACAAAACAAAAGAAAAAGAAAAAGAAAAAGAAAAAAAACAAACAACAAACGACATTCATCATTAAAGACGCTTTAATTCAATTGCGTCATTATGTGCATGTTTTATTTTGATAAAGTGTATAGTTTATCATGAATATCTTACTTTCATCAGCTCGGCGGTAAATTCCCATTTAACTGATTTCTTTTCCCAAAAATCACACTTCTTATAGCAGGAGACGAACATATTATAAATCTTAAATATGATAAATTTCGGGTTTTCCGTTTTGTTGACTTACTTCGAGTTGAACCAAGCAAAATTATTTTTCATTAAGTAGTCGGCAGAGCAGTTTAGTGAGCTTTCATTTAAATTGTCCGGATCAATACCTTCTCTAATGAATAATTGCCGCAGATTCAACTTGTTTCCGGCCTTAACAAATATTTTTAGGTTTAATGTAATTTCAAAGTAATCATTTAGTTTTTCAAACGTATGCTCACTCTCAACTAGTAGCTTACTTGGTCTATAAATACTATTTCATCAGATAATAACTTCGCCTTTATGAAGTTAACTAATACAGTTGGCAGAACCATAGCTCCTGAATGCAGATGGGGCTCGAACTGAAACAAAGCAGTACAGAAACGGCAGTGATTGTCATCCAGGGGAGCAGCCAAATTTACATTACATCTATAGTTTACCCAGTTTGCACAAAATGGTCCGCCGCAGATTTCAAAGCATTAATTCAATTTAGTACCTTTTCTGTTTTTTGTACTGATAATATTTTCAACCCTGTAAATGGAGAAATAATGCGGCCCTACAAGATTGGTAGTACCAGTTTGATAGTTACAGCAATAACAATTTAACTTATGACTCCTAGCCTATTATTTATAGATGAATAGAAGCAATGTAATTACATACATTTCATAACATTTTGAAATGTTGGCTGTCCCCTTGGATAACTGTTTGTTCCTATAATGATTTGTCTCTAGCTGACCGGCCATTCGATAAAAATTTGAGCATAATAAATTTGTCCATAAACCAATACTCATAAATTATCGAATTCGGGCCGAAAATGTATTTCACAGAAACACCACTTTCAAAGTGGGACAATTTACCTAGATACGCGATAATAAGCTTTTTTCACGGGGGTTCAAAGTTTGACAAAATTATTTTGCTTTCGGGCCGAAACGGGCCTATTTTCAGTTCATTGTGCTCCCAATACTAACCAGGTACGCATTCTCAATCGATATGGGAGTTCGGCTGTCAAGATCGGCACATAGAACACGATGTTTCTTGAAATGTCTTGCGGAGTCGTCTAGGCGCTCTTTAGTGAGTTCTCTCTTGAAATGCACAATTTTTCGTACTTAATGGTAACTTTCTTTACACCAGTGGTTTTCATCCAACCGTAGAATCCCTCCAAAGGGTAAGAAATATCAGGAGCCCTCCGATAATCGGTATGATTAAACCGAAACATTACGCTAAATGGAATAAAATTACATTTTTTCAAGACTTGAAATTATGTAAATGCCCAAACGTAGTCTTTGTCATATTTTTTTGAATAAACTAATTTTCAACAGCAATTAGCTGAAATTAGGCAATTTTTGATCCTTCTGAAAACCATAGTTTTGAAAGAATATATCAATAGAGAAAGGGCCTTTGCTGGAAATATCCTCATTTCCCTGCAAAGAGAAACAACCTTGTTCAGATCTGCCCCAATGCGAATAACCGCGCCGCAGCCGCTGGCGACGTCGATGTCATCATTTTAGTCAGATAAATCATTACAGTTCGTTACGTCGGTCTAGACGGTTGTTTTTATTTTTTTAGGGTATTTTATGTAGTCAGAGTGATTTCTTTTATTGTACTGTCAGATCTTTTCCTTATGTAAAGTCAGAGTTTTTCTTCTTATTGTTTGTCATCCTTTTCCCAGTCAGAGTAAATATCTTCTTTCTATTCTCTTATTGATTTGGTGGTGTTTGACTTCATCGGTGGACGCCTTGGGGTTCTAGTAGGATGGTGCACCCTCTGTGCGGGGTTTGCAGCTTAGGTATATCCTTCTGAGATAGTGACACTGCTGAACGGTAGTTGCCTAGCGCATCGGACCACCCCGTGTCGAGCTTCTTCCACTGACCATTGGTCTGTTAGGTGCAAAGGTCCTCAGTTTCGTTAACTAGTGTATATTCTATGGTGAGATTTAGCGGGCAGCTCTTATTTTCTCAACAGGGCCGCCCTTTTCCAGCCATGTATATTTTGACGGCTTTCATGTGAAGCTAGTTACATTCTAGTCTCAATAATATCCTATTTTCTCTCGTTTTAGAAAGAAGTTGCTCACACAAATTTGTTGTTGAATAGTTTAAATAGCTTACTGTACTTTCTGAAGTATTGCTCTCTGTTTATCCCACTCAAATATATTTCACCATACGAATCCTTGACAAGAATCTAAAAAGAAAATATAGAAATCAATTATTTTAAGTGCCTGGGAGTAATAAAATAAGTCATCTTCACGTAAAATGAAACGATTTCATGCAAACTTATCAATATTATATATGGGAAAACTTACACATCCTCCGTCAAAACTCAGAATCAGACCACTTAGTTTATCTGCAAAATTCCCAGACGTATGCGGAATCGGACCTGAAAAATAAGAAAGTTGCAAGATCTTGACTCCAACTTTGCGAAAAGCAAAATTAGGCCCACTTCTGTCCTAAACTATCACAGCACTTGATAGCTTGAACGTAGAAATAGAGAATACATACTGACGAAACCGATCAATCACATTTATTGCTTACGGAATGTGTGGTTAAACAACAAATAAGCTCTACATCAACAACAATACATAATAGCCTGTTAAGCATGACTAACACGATAAACAAGAATACATGCAACGAAGCACAAAGAGTGCAGAATTCTGCACACTCCGGCCCTCAAGAAACAAAACAAATTAGATTTTCCTAAAGATGAAACATAAAACCATAAACCACAAATCTCGATATGGAAAGTGAAACTATCTGAGAATAGTTTAGTTTGATCCTAGTTGAGAAACTGACAAGGGATACGTAGTAAGGGAATAGAGATAGAGTGTAGCGGTAGTATCAGAAATCGATCCTTTCTAGTTGAACTTCGCCCTACCCCAGTAGCTGAACGCGACGAAAGGCTAAGTAAAACTTGAAATGCAACGTAGAATTCGACCTGCGGTAACCTCCACGTTGTGATAGCAGTTTGGGTTTTGTCCCTTACGCTATCGGAGTACCCGCGGTGTAGCGGTGTCTTTTCCCAAGCTCATGCCTCACAATAATATATAAGTATGTTAAGGGTTTATATATATAACAAGGGAAAATCTATAGTAATAAGGACACTGGGCCGGCGTCTCCTTCTTCTTGCTCGTTCCTTTTATACGGCGGCTCCATTGTCATTTATGGCTTCTTAAAATAACCGGGGATGGCGCACTAGGATGTAATCTAATGTTATTACGCCTCTTAGGATTACACTATTATTATACGCTTTCGTAAACATGGAGATGTAATTAATTATCCCACTTCCCTAAAACCAGGATGATCTAATCTTAGACAGAATGCAGCTCCTTCTATATTTTCTTCACCGATTGACTCTGGTAGTACAGAAATAATGAAATGGTCAAAAATTTCAGCTAGGTCTAGTAAATATGAGCTGCTTGAAAGATGATCCTTGACCCTTATCAACTTTCTGAAGTTTTTCACAATAACAGAGGTAATGGTGAACTACGGTGTTCGCTCGGGGAAATTTGCGTTTTCCGGAAAAGCCTAGCATATATTTGAATCAAACATAAAACATAATAAAGAATTGAATAAATAGTTCTTAATATGAGTAAGAACATAATTATAATCATTACAATCAACAAACAAACTAAAAAGAAATATTTACAAGCTTTAGATCCTAGTTGAGATTGAAAAAAATGAGTGTCAAGCTCATTCACTTGTCTATATACCTTAGAATACCTTTCTCGGTACCGATATGTTGGGGAGCGTGGTCTGCGTTCTCTTAGCCCTAGGTCAGCTTTCCGGCTCCGGAGCACCCTGCAACATGTTGGAGGTTAAAGTCTTGGGCCAAGGAACTTCTCTACACTTTTGTACGAACGCTTAAAAAAATGTGGAGAAGGCTGCATTCTCAGGTCTCTCATTTTGCGTTTTCCCGACAAGCCTACCATAACATTAGCCCGGAGCTCTAATAAAGCACCGCCATTCTGAACAGACAGACTTTCATACGTCAAATCCAAGGAATAAGCAGGTAAGACATTTCAGATCGATTAACGAAAGTTATTTTATTAAACTTAAGCAAACAAACTAAATATATTATTAGGTTAATCGATTAAAACATTTGACTGTTTTCGCTCTAAACCTTAACCTAGGTCACATAACGCTATGCTCACCTTGACATGACATCGATATTAATTATGTATATTTGTAACTAATATTAAGCTATTTATTCATTTTGTATTGGTAAGCTTGTCTTTTTATATTTATTTGTTGATTGTAAAGATTTTATTGCGTTCTTGCCTATATTGGGAACTCTTTATTCGGCTTTTTAATATATGTTTTATCATAGTAGCCCCAGGCTACCAACATCTCCAAAACCAACGCACTCCATAGAAAAGATTCTAATGGAAGGCATGGGATATCCGAATGTATATGGACAAGTAAAATATAGAGACCGGATACCTAAACTCAGAACGGAACGAGATGTTAATGAGAATCCAGGAACTCAGAGCACAAACAACATATTTGACAAAAACGGGCCACAGTTCTTTAGATATTCACATTTAACAAAAAATATATTTTACTCTAGTTATATTTTATTTTTATCAATCTCCTGGAAAAGGAGGGTTTCGATACTCAGTTTCTAAAGCCACTGGGAGGACCTTATCGGATGGATGTCCTACCTGAGGAGTACTTTGTTAATCCTCGGGTAGAACCTCACACAGACTGCTCCCTGACGTTTTATTATAATGAGTAAGTTTTATTGGCTAATAAGCAAAATAATGTAAGTAAAAGGTATTTAACTCTTGATAATCAAAAATGTTGATATTTACAATGTATTGGAGAAGCTAACTAGTTAACATTTTCTGTTTTAGACTGAATGTTCAAGTACATCAGAGGTTTCTGCCTGTGGTTAGGGACGTCACCGGTTGCCCCGGGCCTTTTGAGCACCTCGGCCTCTACCAGCAACTACCTTGCCATTAGCAGATTAGTTCTATTGCTTTCTATTATGTTATTATGTTAACTTTTCAATAAATATACTCAACTTTTTTTGTTTTAGTGGGAAAATGGAAACATTACAAGTAATTGGCTTGGTTTTCAGGCGGACTTTCGCCTTCTGAACTATGGTTCTGTCCGAATCGGACTATTTTTGGTTTTTCGTAGAAACCAAGTTTTTTACTACTGACACCTTTACAACTTTCAAGCTTGTAATGGTAAGGTATGGGTAATGTTACTGGTTAGGCAATGTAAGATAATGTGCAGGATCTCTCGCACCAGCCGAAGATGGTCGATAGTCAAACGCTGTAGCAGAGTGGTATCTCAGAAACAACACAAGGAGACTGGGAAGGCAGGAACTTCAATGGGCAGACGATCTCACCAAAACAACAAAAGAAGTACAGACAAACGGATTGTCCTGAATGACTCTGGCAAGGACGGACCAACCGAAATGGCAGAAAATAACACTCTGCGGAACTAAGATCAACCTGTGATCAAACCGATTCCGAATAAGTCTCATTATTATTATTATTAACATGGAAAGATTCCAAGATGTATAAGCCAATTGTACGTCAATTCTTTTTGCAAGGTCCGAAATTTCAATTTTACTAATGCATACGTAAAGTAATTGAAACCGATAAGAAGTTATAACAACTCCCATACACTGAAACTAAAACAAAATATGTACATATTTCTCGTATGATAGTATTTTTGGGATAAGCGAGCTCATCGATCAAAATCTAAATTTGCTAAATGCACAAATGAAAGGCAAATGCATAAATCGAACCTGTTACCTTTAATTTACCGGATGAGTGTTCTAGCCACTGATCTAACCACAGGTTCGGTTGTGGATGGGTTATTAGGACCTTTCTATTAGAATCGCGAGTTCCACCTAATCAAATTCTATCAATTTCTTAGCCTTAATCATGCAACAACGGGTAAGATAGTGTTGTTTAATACGAGTGTTTTTCCATGGCTGACTTACTGGGAATTCGCTGATCTTCTTTTAACACACCGTTGATGCGTTAGTTATGATTTTGATGACGTTGTCGCTGTGTGTCTGGGTTCTGACCACTGGTTTTGACCAAAGCCCGTTTGAGGCCAAAGCCCGGGCTCAAGGACCGGCAAACGTTGGTCGCGACCAACTTTGTCTAGGGCGAGGGGTCGTATTTTCCAAAAAATTTTGAAAATTTCAACGAAATCCTATTTTCGAAAATAGTAAATAATTAATAAACCATATATAAATGAAAAGGAATAAAATAAAAACGCAGACAATTCGAAAATTTGGAAAGTGTGCGTTTTGGTTGGAATGTTCCAACGCATTATCATTGGAGCGCAGTAGACCCCTAGACGGCAAACGTTGGCCGCGGAAAAAAGATTGGCGATTTTTGGAATGCTGGTTCTCCAACTAAATCAATTTTTTTGTAAACATAGTTTATATTAGTGGGTAGATCTATCCTTTAACTACGTTTTCATAGGGATTTCATGCATTTCCCTAGTAAATTGTTCGTTTATCTAGTA